>CM047589.1:8612509-8623123 GCA_026184515.1 Peronosclerospora sorghi | reverse complement strand
TATTAGAATTAAGTTTGCACCTAAAACTAATAATATGCAAATACACAATGTTTTATACCTAACCTAAATTTATGTACAATACATCACATTTTCAATGAAAAGTCGCTGAAAAGCCAAAATGGCGACGCGACCTGCAGCGCAAAAAGCGCGCGCTTCCAACACCGACAAAAGTCGAAAAGATCGTGTTGAAAGGACGCGCAATTCCTGCGGCACTAGGCGTCGCGTCAATTGGAGTTTAGCGACTTTTGGATGAAATCATAGCGGGGTGTACATAACTTATGTTAGTTACATCAACTTACATATATGCATATTATTAGTTTAAGTCTTGATCTTAATGCTAATAAAATAACTTTGAATTTTGACTTATCTCGCGCAAGTACACAGGTAGAGTGGAGTACGCTGTTTTTCGGCTGGAAGTTTCTCTGTTTCGTGGAGTGTGGAGTTTGTTACGGTCACGTTTCGTATAAAGTTGATTAACAAGTGGGTAATAAGGTTGATTTAAGTTTTATTACTGATGTTACACTTTTCTGCTTTCGTCTTGTTGTGGAACTACGCGCATAAGTATTCTAAAGGTAACTGGAACATGCACGCTGAAGTACATCTCGACGATGATGAGTGATAGCAAGCAGGTTATGAGCCCAAATGTGGGCCGTAACGAGTCGGATGACGAAGTCAAGTCTGCAGACATGATGCGGCTGCTTGCGAACATTTTTGATCACCTTGACAGAATCGAAATGTCAAGCATCAAGGAAGGGCAACCCGAAAAAATCGCGCCAAAGTCCAAGGGTGACACGAGGATGAGTCTGTCCTCGCCTGGAGAGAATGGCGATGACAAAAGGGGTCTTGCCACGGGTTTGCAAGGTGGATGAGCTTCGAAAGCATCATCCATGCTGGTAAGGATGCTTTCACGCGGGCAGGCAACCCGGAAGCTGGAAATCCTTACTTGCAGCGGCACAACGTGAACCAGCAACAGCAGGCATATGGAATTCATGGAAATATGCTAGTCCAAGGGTTTGGAGGGGTGAGAACACCCTCGCTCAAAGAAAAGAAGCTCCAGATAAGGCCTTTCGAAGGTAGGGAGGCATACAAGGGACTGGGATCGGGGTTCCAAGCCTGGGGCGCAAGTTTCTGCGTCAAAAAGGTCTTGCCGAAGCGGCCTGCGGCTTCCAGTGAACGAAAGACGTGAAGGTAGACCTTCTGGGCCATTATTTGTCGGGCCCAGAAGAGTCGTATTATAATCGGCAGGTGGAAGGGTGGTGGTGTGAAACACCAACCCTTTGGTACGTGATGGACAAGATGTTGTCCGTGTTTCACGTCCAAGTTACCCCAGCGCAGGGTATGAAACTATTCATGGCAAGGAAAGCGGTAGGAAGGTCGTGGTCGGACCACTTCCTGTACCTGACTGCTATTGCGGACGCTGTCGGGTCTAATTGTGAGTCTTTAGTGCTAAATAACGTGATTTATCACGCGTCACCGGAGATGAAGCAGATCCTCATCTCCCAGTACGACCACACAAGACCCGACTATATGAGGAAAGCTGAAGAAATGTGCCAGTCTGCGCAGGTGGTCGAATTTAATAACCGACCGATTAAGAGTTATCACGGTGGATCGGTAAATTTGGTGGCCGAAAAAGCGAAGAAACCAAGCAAGAAAAGTGGATGCTTTCTATGCGGTGAAGAAGGACATTTCAAGAAAGATTGCCCGAAGAGAAAACCGATGAAAGAAGATTTCGCTTTGATGATCGCCAAGGGCGGTCGAAAGATTGAAAAAGACACGTGGGTGCTTGATAGCGGTGCGAGTATGCACTTGACGTCTAATTTAACCTGTATGCTAGATGTCGAAGCTGCAACGCAAGAATACTATCAGGCAGACGGCAAGAAGTTTTAAATAACGAAGAAAGATACGTTATTTATCTGTTTCACGTGTGTACAAAAGAGGACGTGTTTGAAAGTGAGGAATGTGCACTATGTGGAAGGGGTAACCCGAAATATATTATCGTATGGCATATTTGAGGAGGGTGGATTTATACTCTCGTATGCGATGGTAATAGAACGCTGGTTTGGCGTGATTCCGGTGTAGGAATCCTGAAGGTTGACATGGACAGCAATGTCCTGACTATCGATGGAACGGTCGATTAACCAAAAAGGGTATAGAGACATGGTTATGTCAGTGGCGGAAGCAAATGACGCCGATTTTATGGTCGATAGTGATGTCCAGAGTGGAACACTAATGCATTTCCACTCTCGGATGTGACATCCCAATTACGATACGATCATCGCACTATCGAAGGATCCACAGTATGGGATCAAGATTACAGACTTTACGCGGAGACACTGTTTTACATGCTCTCAAGGAAAACATTCGAAGAACAAGCAATCGAAAAATGACACCGGGGAAAATGCGCCGATCGATAGGATTGGGGGGTCATCGGCTCGGATCTGAAGAGGCCGATTACGCCCAAGGATCGGTCGGGGAACAGATACCTGGAGAATTTCATAGACTACAAGAGCAACTATGTACGGATTTTCTTGGCGAAGACTAAGGATATGGCCGCCAATAAATTCGAGCATTTTCTAGCGTTTTTAGAGCGAAAATTGAACTGCGAGATACACGTCTTAAGAACAGACGGAGGCACTGAAGAAAATACTGTTGACTTTCTGTAGAAGTACTGGAATTGGAAGACAAGTGAGTGAAGCAGGTAACCAGGCCATTAATGGTAAAGTGGAGCGCATGCATCGGACCGTGATAAATATTGCCCGGTGCATGTTGTTTGGAAGTAGATTCAGCTTTTCTTTCCGGGGTGATGCGGCCGAATACGCAGCATACGTGCTGAATCGGACCCCAACAAGCGCGAATACCAAGCGGATGTCGCCGCTGGAAATTCTTACAGGCGTCACGCCTAATCTCGGGGATATTTTCACGTTTGGTTCCCCATGTACGGTGTACATAAATCCGGGGACCAATACGTTGGCCCATCGCGCGCAAATTGGTGTCATTATAGGGAAGAGCGAAGAAACCAAGGTTTTCAAGGTCTTTCTCAAGCGAAAGAAAAATGTGACGGTGACGCAGCACGTCAATAATGTCGAGACGCTGTCTGAAGTACAAATTCGGCAGCTCAAGGACGCGATAACGGATGATAATGAAAGCGTGGTTAAACAAGAAAGCGGAAGGTTATAAGGAGCTGCGCGCGTGTCAAGCGAAGAAAATGTTGAAGAAAACGACGGTGCAGAAGTTTAAGATTTCTCTAAGGAAGCAGTGAAGAAACAGAAAACGAAGAAGAAGCCGCTTTGGACCAGGGATCGGCATGTTACGCGTCAATACGCTGAAATGAAGACAGAAGAACAAAAGATTAAAGATAACAGTGATGAAGAGTGAAGCGTCGAGAAGTGAATTTGATTATTACAGAAGCTGATCCAAGAAGTTACAAGGACGCGATAAGTCGCAAGGACAGCAAGAAATGGGTTAAAGCTATGCAAGAGGAAATTGCAGCGTTGGAGACGAATCAAGTGTGGGATGTCATCAAGAAACCGGTCGACGCGAAGCCACTACATACCAAGTGGGTATACAAGGTCAAGACTGATGCAAACGGCGAATTGGAAAGATAGAAGGTAAGACTAGTGGCCTGAGGAAACGATCAGCGTTTCGGGGTCGACTGCGAGCTTACATTCACCGCAGTTATGGAGATGTGGTGGAGTCCAGTTCAAAATGGAGCATCGAAGTGTGCGGAACTGAGCCAACATCGTGCCCAGTCGACCAACTAACAGAGGGGGTACTCCGCGGACCTTCGCCTGGGTGCCGATCGGGTGACGGATCGGCATTACAGGACGACGAGTCCGATTCGTCTCGTGTCTCACCTTGTGTACCCCTTGGTATGGGTGGCTACACACTCGGTGGACCGTTGCTTGATGGAGACTTTAGTGAAGATCGATATGGATGTACCACTTCTGGGGTACTGATCCAAAATTCCAACGAAAGATAATGCGAACTAGCCGATCTGCAAACGAAGCGGAAATCTTCACTCCGAATGCGATTAAATCTGGCACTTGACTGACCGAGGCAGTGAGTAATCCAGCCAATAGTATATCCTGCCCCTTGATTGCAGAGAAATGAGTAATCCAGCCAATAAATGTTTCTGGCACTTGACCGCAGATCGCAATGAGTAATCCAGCCATTCCTGGGACTTGATCGCAGCAGATCGTGATGAGTATCCCAGCCAAAAAATAACCCGCCTCCCTTGAGCGGGGCCGAACTTGAGTGGTGAGTGAACGTAACGAGTGTTCCCTGTCGTGGGGCTACCGGTGGAGCTCTGTACTGGCCGGCTTAATGAGCGTGAGGGGACCCTGTCAGCCTCCCGCTCCCAATGACTTAGATCGGATCCACTGGCGACTTACGCAACCCGATGTAATACGAGCACTATATTTAATATCCAATAAAATCCAATATGTAAACTATATGTGTAAACTGTGTACCGTACCTCAAATCCGCGTACAAAACACTCCAATCCTAAGATTGGCCCAAAATACTCCGTCCTTTCAGCCAACCCGATCGATCTGCCTTGAAAACTGGTACACTGGTACAAACTGGTCAACAATTTTCATTTGCACTTCACCACAGCCGCCCCTGAGTCTGGTCGCAGCCGCACAACGGTAGCGGCCCGATCTCACAAACAGTCTCCGATTCCATGCTATCTTCCGAATCCAGTGTACCAGGTAACTCCAGTTAACTTCCGACCGCCACATTTTCCACTAACATTTATCTTCATAGGCGATCGGCACTCGCACTCCCCGCATCTTCAAACTCCTGACCGATCGGACCATTCGGACGACTCGGGTGACACTCAGATCGTCGCAGAACAAGATGAGTCCCGAGCCGAGGTCGATCGGTCCCAACAAATCATTAATGCGCTCCGGGAGGAGTTGAGAGTTGCGCTCGAAAAGCAGTCCGTGACCGACGTCGCGTTCCATAGAATGCGCCGAGACTCTAAACGATTTTACAAGCTGATCGACACTATACAAACGGATTGTTCAGACTTGATGGCCGAGAATAAGCGTCTCAAGGCCTTGGCTTCGCAACAGAACAGATCAGGTACGCCATTCCACTGATCTCCCCACGTTAGATCGATACTCACTTCTTGCTGTATGTAGACCCACTGGTGATCGATGTCTTATCGACTGTGCAGACACTTGTCGACACCGTTCGACAGGTGTAAGGTCACTTCGATCTGCTCCAAACGATGTTGGAAGGGCTGATCGGCACTCGTCACGACTTGCGTCGTCTCGAGATCAACCGATCGCGTCTTCAGGAGCTGCACGCAGTGGTCGTTCTACAATGCTCAGATCCTCAGGGTGATCGGTCGGTCATATACTCCCAACGACTCGAGATGGATCGGCAGATCGCTGAGCTAAAGCTCACGATCGACGACTATTCCGGCATAATTAGTGCCTCCCAATATCAGCTCGGCATTTGGACCCAAGAGTCGAATCGACTCTGTGGAATCGTCTGCGGGTGCCGTTATGAGTTGGCTACGTGCCTATCCAAGTCGCTGGTCGCCGATCTCATTCCTCGCGGAGTAACACTGAGCGCCCTCGCGGACCCACATGCGCATTCAGTTGCTGCGATTTCCCAACAAAATTCGGGCGGAATCTAGCCGTTCATTGGATGAAATTCCGCCCCCCAAATTAGCGCTCACAACAAGAAGCGCAAGGGTGCATCAAGAGGCGCGATGGCACGGGAGATAGAGGCTGACCTGGAGCGTGAAAAGAAGCTGGAAGCGGTGCAATTTCTAGCCAAGACACGGGCGCAACTTCCAAGTGCGGCGGAGGATCCAGTTATGGAGAGGAAGGCTTCGAAAAATCCCGCGCCCTCTACCCGTTACGCCGCTCAACCGGGATTGGGTGGATTATCGTGCCGCTCATTAGATAAAAATCCGCCCCACAGAATTTGCAAACAAAATCGGAAGCGCGAAGAAGCGTGGAGAGGCTCTAGAGCGCCGGACGTAGCGTGCCACCTGGAGTTTGAAAAGAAGCTGGAAGTGATGCAAAAGCAAGCAAAGACACGGGCGCAACTTCCAAGTGCGGCGGAGGGTCCAGTTATGGAGAGTAAGGCTTCGAAAAATCGCGCGCCCTCGACCCGCCACACTGTTCGGTCCAAGTCGGCATCAGCTTCGCCTGGGGTGGATTCGGAGGGTGTATCTGTGGGTTCAGATGAGCTACTTCTCGCTTTATCGCAAGCCCAATCCACCCAGCGTCGTCGATCTACTGCCGCAGTTGAAGAGCCGACGTTACGAACAGACCAAGTGGTGCACCGGGAGGGCGAAAGCGCAAACGAATCGTCGAAACCAGCTGTCGAGGTGCCCAAACCAACTCTTCTGCCCGGAACTTATCGTCTATATCGTCTTGATTCGTTCGGGGGAATTGAAGGTTGACGTGCCTCTCCCTCCTTCAGATCTGGCCGCCGCCGACCCTTGGTCTCCGGAGCAGATCGAAGGAGCCGATTGGATAATCATCGTTCATATTTCATTAATAATAGACTCCATTTCATATCATCCTATTGTCCTATTTGACATAGCCTTTATCCACATTGTTCACGGTCCACCCTTACCACATCCAACTGTATCCACATCGAAAGAGTCGTTATCGTTGCCACCGAGAAAATTCATCCACAACCTTAAGCCACTTTGTCATCACCGAAATATAATCCATTCATCATAGTTCTCCACACACCCGTAGTTGTAATCACAGTAAACATCACAAATTCACACCGGTCGGTATTGCAGATCGGTAGCCGATCGGTGTCACCTGATCGGCACTATTGCAAATCTTGTTTTCCCACTTCGTAAGTCCGTGTCGCCCCATAGCAATTCTGGTTCCGTCGGTTTCGTTCGGAATTCTTAGCCAGATCGCCATAATCAAGATCGGATTCACCGATCCCAATTGTTTCCTTGCGATCCTTCAAGTGGATCGGATACTCCCGGTGCATTCGACAGCGGCACGTCTTCTGGGCCGATCTGACATACCAATGAGTGGTCGGCTTGACATCACCACTGTCGATATCAGAAATACCCACCCTTCTCGATCAGCAAAAATCTTTTCCTCCACGTTATTTCCTTGAGCTGATCGGTCCGATCGGGGTTGTTGGAGGCTTGCGGATTGTCCATAGTCTCCTCGAGCGGATCGGTTAACACAGGTGGGGTAGCCACATTCCGGATCGGGTTCGCCGATCCGTCAACGCGCTTCTCCCCGCCCTCGTGCATACACACCAGGCCATCTGGTGAGGCGATCTCGATCGGTCCGCCCTGTCAAACGGGCAATGCTGATTCTCTTCGACGGGCTGCTCTTCTGTGGCACCGACTTGAGTGGATGTATTACCATACTCCAGCGATATTGCGATCGCCCCCGTCTGCCGTCGGTTCCACTGTCACCCGATCTTGCGATACAACTGTGTTAACAACTCTTGGCACATCACATCCGCCTTCAAGTCCACTGTATCTGCTGACTGTGATGGTGACATCTGGCACATCCTGATCGCTACGTGATCTGGCATTTCCGTCCGAGGTGGGAGTTCTTCTTCGGCTGACTTGTCGTCGGCGATCCGATCGGTGGCCTTCCGCGCAAAGATTTGCCACTGCATATAACGTCTCGATTCGATCGAAATAAATCCCATCCTCCACGGAAGCTTTCCTTCAGCCAGCCACATACCGACGATCGTACCATTGCTCAACATCAGCGGTTTATTACCGATGTTAGTGACTCGTACCGGATCGCTTCGATCTTCACCGTCGACAACGTCGTTACCCAGTGATCACCCCTGGTCACCCACAACTTCTTTTCCCGATAGTCCTTTCCCACCGAGATATCTACTGATCGACCCACCGGAATGGTGATATCTTGGTCCCACCTCACCAGATTAGTACGTGATCCGTATCTTCACATGATCATGCTGCCCTATCATCGGGATCGGTTCGATCCGACATCAACCTTCGTCATCATACTGTGGGAGTGGCGCAGCATACGTAACGTCTGTTCAACTTCTTCCACGTCCCTGAGGCGCAAT
This sequence comes from Peronosclerospora sorghi, assembly GCA_026184515.1. Lineage (NCBI taxonomy): Eukaryota > Oomycota > Peronosporomycetes > Peronosporales > Peronosporaceae > Peronosclerospora > Peronosclerospora sorghi. Next base: position 8,615,071 of record CM047589.1, on the reverse strand, counting down.
AAGGTCAGCTGATCGGCCAACTCCTGATCGTCCAGCGTACAGATAAAGTGGCCCACGTGTTCTTCGGCAGCGCCGATCGGCGGATCGGTCTCCTTTATCGGGATCCCCGCACGAATCGCAGCCAAATTTAGCCGGTGAAGGTACTCGATTGGCGTTTCATCGCCCCTCTTCCTCATGTGGAGGTACCTTTGCGCAGTAGAGAAGCCGGAGTGACAGTACTGCTTTTCAAACTCCATGCACGCAAACTCCAGTCAGATCGGACATCCCGACTTAACTGCTGGGTCCAGTTCCAGCCGGTCCCTTCATCAGATCTCGGAAGATCAGACACCGTTCTTTTTTCGGCGTCTGATTCCGGAGGAAGGAGGACTTCGTTCGGCTGAACCATGATCGGGCTTGAACCTCATCAGCATCCTTTCCCGTAAAGTACTTCAACTCGGTGCTTGCGGCCATGCGGATCCTTGGGATCACCGTCAAATTGAAATCGAACGCCATCGTCGAGGCTAAGTTCGCCATACTTCTCCCTACTCTGCCCGTACCACCGTAGTCATCGTCAATTTTGCTGATCGACTCCATGTCGAAGTCGCTGCTACTTGCCGATCGGCGGGGGTGGATTCGGCGTGACCTGCGTTTTGTGATGAAAACAGGTATAACACCTTCGGACACCTTTTCTGTTGATGTTATTGACTGCATTTCGTCCACACAAATTGCCTCGTTTTCCTGGGCATATCAGCTTGGTGCACGAGGGCGCAGAGGTGATCTGCCTCGATCAGCGGCATAACGCTTCATCATAGCCTCAAACATGGCTTGCATGCTTGCTTCCATCGAGGTCGAGGCGACTGGATCGGTCTTGAGGAGTGCCGATACCTGTGGGCTCCCCTGGGTCCCCGACTGGCATGCCGCCCCTCTTTTCCGCACGTCCCTTTTTTGTTCGGTGCGACTGGTACCGTGAACGGTACAGCGATCCATGGTCATCCGCTCCACGCCGACCTCCAACTCGGACGAGCACTTGGAGGAAGGTGGCGACTCAAATAGCGAGCTATCCTCGGAGAACGACTTCTCGACAAGTGATCGCACGAGGTTTGGGGTTTCTAACGCGATTGTGGGAGTTGGGAGGCGCACCGCCCCCACCAATGGCGTCAGATGGTCGTGTAGCATTTACATAGCTTGTTTCAACTTCCACGTATCAATTTCGAATAGCTTTCCAACACCATTAGCATTCTTGACCTTTATCCCAACCTCGGCTAGCATCGCTAAAAGATTCTTGACTAGTTGCAGCGGCCGATCGGTATCGATCGGTTCGGTAGTCGACCCGTGTAGACGATCCGGAATTAGGGGCTTGACAACTCGGATGACTTCTTTTCGCGAACGAATCTCTTCAGTTCGTACATGTAGTACATCTTGGTCACCTCCTCGTCATCCACAGTCCCATCATTGATCGGTGACTTTTCCTCCAAGTCGTCGTCGTCCGAAAGCATTGCGAGCCTCTTCATGGTCTTTTAATTGGTAATTTGGGCAGATCGGAGTGATCCGCCCCATAGTGTTCTTCACATGCAATTTTTTGTCGATATGCATGGGATCAGGAACAGGGTCCTGATCCCTACTGGGACTATAGCAAGTTTTGCTATAGTCCCGATCGGCTCCGATCGGAGCTTTGTGGAGAGGAATAAACTTATTAATCTCGATCTGTTCCTCCACCTGGCCAGATCTATCATTGCCATCCTTTTCCACGACCACGACACGAGGCGATAAGCGTTCCTCGTGCCGATCGTCTCCACCAGGAGCTGAATGGGAGTCGTAAATTCATTAATTTCAATCTGATCCTCCCCTTGATCAGATCGAACATCGCCATCCTTTCCAACAATTAGTACACAAGGCGATATGCGTTCCTTGCGTGCTCTCCGGAGAGTATCCATATTAAAATTCGTCAAATCCACACTTTGCTGGATATCGCGGTGATAGCCACGGTCACAAAATGATCTGGGTACGCGCACCATTGTGGTGGAGTCAAGCTCAAAATCGAACACCGTAGTGTCGAGAACCTGACCGCCATCGTGCCCAGCCTTCCAACTGACGAGGGGGGTACCCCGCGAACCTTAGCCTACGATCCGATCTGATCGTCCGCTGCTAGCAGATGACCGATCATCATCATAGGACGCCTGGTCCGATTCTTGCGTCTCCATCTCACCTTGTGTACCCGATGGAATGCTCTGGTTACACACTTGGTGGACCGCTGCTTGGTGGAGACTTTAGAGAAGATCGATATGGATGTACCAGTTCTGGGGTACTGATCCAAAATTTCAACGAAAGATAATGCGAACTAGCCGATCTGCAAACGAAGCGGAAATCTTCACTCCGAATGCGATTAAATCTGGCACTTGACCGCCCGAGGCAGTGAGTAATCTAGGCAATAGTATATCCTGCCCCTTCATTACAGAGAAATGAGTAATCCAGCCAATAAATGTTTCTGGCACTTGACCGCAGATCGCAATGAGTAATCCAGCCATTCCTTGGACTCGATCGCAGCAGATCGTGATGAGTATCCCAGCCAAAAAATAACCCGCC
>CM047589.1:8492657-8607509 GCA_026184515.1 Peronosclerospora sorghi | reverse complement strand
GGCGGGTTATTTTTTGGCTGGGATACTCATCACGATCTGCTGCGATCAAGTCCCAGGAATGGCTGGATTACTCATTGCGATCTGCGGTCAAGTGCCAGAAACATTTATTGGCTGGATTACTCATTTCTCTGCAATCAAGGGGCAGGATATACTATTGGCTGGATTACTCACTGCCTCGGTCAGTCAAGTGCCAGATTTAATCGCATTCGGAGTGAAGATTTCCGCTTCGTTTGCAGATCGGCTAGTTCGCATTATCTTTCGTTGGAATTTTGGATCAGTACCCCAGAAGTGGTACATCCATATCGATCTTCACTAAAATCTCCACCAAGCAGCGGTCCACCAAGTGTGTAACCAGCCCATTCCATCGGGTACACAAGGTGAGATGGAGACGCAAAAATTGGACCAGGCGTCCTATGATGATGATCGGTCGTCTGCTAGCAGCGGACGATCAGATCGGATCGTAGGTTAAGGTTCGCGGGGTACCCCCCTCGTCAGTTGGACGGCCGGGCACGATGGCGGTCAGGTTCTAGACACTACGTTGTTCGATTTTGAACTTGACTCCACCACAATGGTGCGCGTGCCCGGATCACTTGGTGATCGTGGATATCACCGAGATGATATCTCGCGAAGAATCGATTACAACGAGCTAAATGGGGAATCGTTCTGGAGAGGACATAAGGAACGGCTATCGCATTATTTTCTCGTTGTCGATAAGGATGGAAATGATAGATCTGGACAGGTGGAGGACCAGATCGTGATTAATAAGTTTTTTCCTCCCCATAAGGCTCCCACCGAAGCCGATCGGGACTATAGAAAGTCTTGTTATAGTTCAGGAAAGGATCAGGACTTTTGTCCTGATCCTATGCATTTGAATGAATGTTTTGATGAAAGAAAATTAAAGATGAAAACGACTTGAAGGCTGATCGGAACGACCCGATCCATTTTCCCAAGGTCCCCAAGCAGAAGCTCAGAATGCCGTCCGATGAAGACGACTTGGAAGAAAAGTCACAGGTCGGGGATGGGGTTATCAAGGAAGAAGATCTGACCAGGATGTATTACATCCACGAGTTGAAGCGATTTACTCGTTAAGACCAGGTCATGCGGATCTTAAACCTCCAGATCCCTGATCGCCTTCTCGGACCCACCACCGAGCCGATCCAGAGCGATCGGCCTCTACTATTGGTGAAGAACCTTCTGGCGATGTTGACTGAGGTCGGCATAAAAGTGCAAAATCTCGCCAACGTGCAGAAACTGTTCGATCTGGACAGTTGGAAGCTGGAGATGTCGATGTCTACCCTCCATGATCATTTGGTGCCGTTGGTGGGTGCGGTTTGCCGCCCAACTCCCACCGTGGCATTGAAGGCCGCCGAAGTCACGGCAGCATACGTTGATCTGTGCTCCGACGATAAGTCGTTGTATCAGTCTCTACCTGCCTCTAATAGCTCACCGGAGTTGGAGGTCGGTGTTGAGCGGATGACCATGGGGGCGGACTGTACCCCCATGGGAGCATAAAAAGGACGTGCGGCAGCAAGGGGCTGCATGCCAGTCGAGGCCCCAGGAGCCCCCACAGGTTTGAGAACCTCCAATGGAGGATGCCAACACTCTACCCATGACCCAAGCTAATGTCCAAGCGATGTTAGAGGCAATGATGGAGCGTTTCATGGGAGACCGATGCCGATCACCTCCGCGCCCGCATGCCCAGGACCGATCTGCCCGGTAAAAGGTCAATACTTGCCCGGATGTTGATATGGAGTCAGTGGCATCAACGGATAAGGTCATCCAAGGTGGCAAACCAGTTGTCAGAGGAAGAAGCAAGACGCATCCAGCCCGACCGCACCGATCAAGTAAGAATAGTGACTTCTACATGGAGTCGATCGGCGATCCGGATGACCACTATGGGTCAAACGGTGCAGGGGCGGGCAGAACGCGCAGGGCTAACCTAGCCTCTACAACCGCTTTTGATTTTGGATCTACTGCTATCCCACGCATTCGCATGGCTGCGACCACGGATCTTAAGAATTTCACTGGCAAGGACGCCGACGAGGAACAATCCAGATCGTGGTTTGGTCGGGTCAAGTCTGCTTTCTTACGGGATCAGACACCAAAAAAGGAACGGTGTCTGATCTTCAGGGATCTGATGAAATGACCGGCTGCGAACTGGATCCAACCGTTGGGTCGGGATGTCCGTTCTGACTGGGATCTGCTATGTTCAGAATTTGAGGGGCAGTACTGCAACTACGGGTTCTCTACCGCCCGCAAATACCACCATATGCAGAAGCGGGGCGACGAGACGCCGATTGAATACTTGAACCGTTTGAACGTGGCTGCAATTCGCGCCAGGATAGTGATCAAGGAAGGCAACCCGCCGACCGGTGCCGCTATGGAGCACGTGGGTCACTATATCAGTACCCTTGATGACCAAGAGCTGGAAGCTCAGCTCACTCTGCTGCGCCTCAAAGATGCGGGGAAGTGGAGCAGACGTTGCGGACGTTGCAACACTCACGCAGCATGAGGGCAAAGGTCACCGTTGGATCGGGTCGCTACAGATCGAATACCCAGACCGATCCGGTGAAGAGGCCCCTGACCAGATCGACCCGTGCTGTTAAGACGATCGTGACGGAAGACAGCACTGGGTCGGAAGAGGAAAGTAGCGGCCAGTCCAGTCGGGAGTCAGACGAGGACCAGTATCGCCACGTTTTCGTCACGGAACCTGTACCAAGAACCAGATCGACGCCTAACCAGGCAGATCGGAAAGGCAGGAGTGGAAACAAGTCCGATCCGGACCGACCTCGCAAGAAGTTTTCTCACTGCGGGTCAAGCAAGCACGATGGTCAGGACTGCTGGAAGAAGTTGATATGCAAGAAGTGCGAAAAACGCGGCCACCCCACCGATCACTGCCTCTTCGTGTGCAAGTCATGTGGAGAGATCCACATGGCTGGTCAGTGCAAGATCGAAGAGCTCTTCAATCTGATGCGCAAGTGGTATGTGCCGGGTAAGCACGCGGAGATGCTTCCACCTGACGTCGAGAAGATGTTAAACTAGAACGCACGCCAGGTTGGAATCGGGATCGAGCCGAGCGATCTACGTTTGGCATCTATGCATATGTCGGCAAGGATAATAAAACCGACAATACATGTTCTATTCTCAATTGCGTCGATCGGGATCATTCGGTTTACAATCTCACGAACGGTGAATATTCCCGATCAAAGGTGGTCATGCAGTTGGATCCGCTGCCTGGGTAGTCTCGCGGATACTGGAAGTATCATGCGCCCGACAAATGGTTTAAGCAGGCGAAAGCCTGTGGTAAAATTAACAACCAGAATGCAACGATGTTGTTCGACTCTGAGGCCGAAGTATCGATTATCGACTCCGCCTTTGCTCGTAAGGTCGGATGTCGTATAGACGACACCCAGAGACAAGAATGCGTCGGAATCGGTGAAAACTCTTACATGACCGAAGGAAGGACGCACGTGAAGATCACCCTATCGGGTTCGTTGGTCTACTTCTTCAGCGCTTGGGTTGTCTAGCCGGCCGTTCAGGATGCCCTGTTAGGAATGGATTTCATGGTGCCGGCAGGTATTCGCCTAGATCTGTCTCATGGAGTGCTTACACTCCCAGATGAGGTCCAGATCCAGTTAGCTGGTCGGCGGCCCCTATACGAATCTCACACCGATATGGTCAGGTGGGACAAGATGTCATCATTCCAGTCGGCCAATCTCTGATAACCCGGTCGACAAAGGTTTTCGATCAAGGAAGTTATGGGTGACCAGGGGCGATCGGTGGGTGCCGACCTTTGTGAAGAACGCCGGCCGATATGATTATTTTCGAGTCATTAATATCGGTGACAAGCCGCTTACGCTCGAAAATAATACTATTGTTGGCATCTGGCTGGCGGAAGGAAAGGTGCCAAGAAAGATGGGGTTCGTCTCGATCGGATCGAGACGGTATGTTGAGTGACAGAACTTGGTATACCAAGCGACCACCGATCTGACCAGCGATGATGGACCGGTGGAAGAAGATACCTCACCTATGGTGGAACGACCCAGCTATGTAACCCCAAAGAAGATGTTAATTCGAAGAAAGGCACCGCAGTCGCCGGACACGGTGGACCATCAAGCCCATGAGCCAAGGTTCGTCAACATGGTGGCGTCACAAGAACAGGCGACAGCGGAGCCGGAAATAGTAAAGGGGAGCATGGGATTGCTGGGGAGTACCACGATGGCGCGCCTAAGCAGATCGACGCCGTCGAGGAGCAGCACGCCGATCGGGAACAGCAGTGTACAACCGACAGGGACGGTTTGGGTGATATTGCCCCGGAAGACGATTAAGTTTGTATCCATGAGGGCGGGGATCAATATATTCAGGAGCTGGAGAGCCAGATGGCAGTCCTCCCTGAGGGTTTCTGCTGATCCGCCCGAAGTCACCTTGGACGATCTGCAAGTGGGTGATCGAGATGTCAACAGTCCCGATCAGATCGATCAGCTAAAGAATATCATATGGAAGAAGAAACATTTGCTGATCGGTAAAGGCAAGGCCTTACCCCCTGCTGCTCGCGGAGCGATCTGTGACATCGACACGGGTGATGCCAAGTCGATCGCCCAACGATGCCGACGTGTGGCGCCAGAGTACCTTGAAAAATTGTCTGATCTTATTAAAGGACTGTTGGCCACCAAGATCATTAAGCCGTCGACTTCGCCGTGGGCCTCGCCGATCGTGATTGTGATAAAGAAGAACGGCGTCGACATCAGGTTGTGTATCGATTATTGGTTGGTAAATCTGTTGACCAAGATTATGGTGTACCCGATGCCGCTGGTCAGCGATCTGCTAAAAGATCTCGACAAGACCCTATGGTATTGCTCACTGGATATGGCAAGTGGATTTTGGGTGGTTTCGATGACCGATCTGTCTCGCGAGATTTCCGCATTTGTTACGCCGTTCGGTCTGTTCGAGTGGAACCGTATGCCGTTCGGTTTGAAGAACGCGCCCTAGATCTACCAGAGGCTGATCGACAACGCACTGTATGGACATTTCAAGATCAGTACCGATCGGGATCCCACCGAAAACCATGATGTATTTACAGAGGGTGAAACCGATCGGGAAAGGATACCGTCCGTTCTGGGGAGGCGATCGTATATCGACGACATTCTTATCCCTGCTTCGTCATGGAGCGATCTATGCGAGAAGGTCGAACGGTTGTTGGAGATATGCGATCGCTGGAACCTATCGATCAGTGCTGTGAAGAGTTTTTGGGGCATGTCCAAGGTCGGCTATTTAGGTCATATGGTGTCAATCAGTGAGATGGAGGCCAATGCTAAGGATCTGGAGTCGCTGAGCAATCTCCCGTTTCCCAGATCACTGAAGGCAATGCAGTCCTTCCTAGGGAGCCTAAAAATTACTACAGCCGCTTCATTGAAGACTTCGCGATTTACGCGGCCGTGCTGTACAAGCTCCGGGAAGTCGACTACCATATGTTGCACGAAGGAGATCGGCCAACTTTAAGAGAGGGCTGAGACTCTGATCTTCCCGCAGATTTTCCGCAGGTGGAGGCAGGCGATCACATGAAGCGTGCAAAGGTTTCTTTCGGTATGCTGAAGGCCAAGATGGAGATGGCACCGATTCTAAGACACTTCGATCCGGAAAAAATGCCGATCGTCATTGTGTATGCTAGCAAGTGGGCCATTTCTGCCATTTCTAGTGCAAGTACATGATGGAGTGTACCACCCGGTCACTTTTACGAGCCGGAAGTTGAAGCCGAACGAAGTTAACTATGGGATCGTCGAAAAGGAAGTTCTGGCTTTACTACGGATAATGGATGTGTGCTACAACTTACTGGTCGTCCGATCTGTAAAGGTTCTTTCGAGAAAGTCGACATTGGCCTGGCTATTATCGGCCAATGGGATGGACGGTCGGCTCTGCAGATGGTCAGCGATATTGTCACAGTGGTCCCTCGAGGTCGTCAAGTGCACCAAGGGAGAGGAAGAGATATTGGGCACATTGGCTGCCAGTATCACCCCTCGGTCTGAGGTGGATAAAGCTCTGATGGCGATTTCCCCAAGGAAGCAACCTCGACAGTCAATCTCACGTCCGCCACCGATCGTCGATCGGTATGAGGAACTCCTGGTCTGAGTTTCGACGGATCGGTTAGCGTGAAGAAGAAGGTCGGCTACTATAGTGCCATACTGTGGAAGTTACCACAGTGGTCTATAGTAGCAGCCGCCGCTGATTTCACGCCTGACATAACGGTCAACGAGGTGGAATATCGGGGGCTCCTTCTATGTCTCGATCTGCTGTAATCACAAAAGAAAGGGCGGATCATCATATGTGGTGACTCCAACCTAGTGATAAGGTAGATCACCGGGTAGATCGACTGTAAGGCACCGCGGCTGAAGTTGCTTAATGATCGGGTGATGAAGGAACTGAAGGGCTATCCCAACCACGAGCTGTTGCACGTGAAACGAGATTGGAACAGAAGTGCCGACCACCTCGCGACCCAGGCTATGCGGGACCATATCGTGGCGACGATCACCGAGGAGGCCGTTCTACATGAACTTATGGACATAAACAGTCTCCCGGAGTTTATCAAGCCCAAGGACAGCCCTGATCAGGTGCATGTGATGGCGACAACTAGATCGCGAACTCAGAAGTCTCGCCGATCGTTCCCAAAGGAAAGGCTCAGCGAGTACGTTGTGCAACAGCTAAGAACGGAACGGATCCTCAAGGCGCAGGACGAAGAAAAGTGGATTGTCAGGTTGAAGTCCTATCTGCGCGGTGAACTGCCCAAGTTAACGAATGATCAAGCGAAAGAGTGTACCAAGATCGCGGACAGTTACGATGTGGATGACAATGGATTGATATATTACTGCCGTGACGTTGATCAAGACATTGCCGATCGAGATCGACTAGCAAAATTGGTGATCCCTGAGCTACTACAGCCGGATCTCCTCATCACTACCATGTGAGTCTAGAGGGAGGACATCAAGGCATAGGCAGGACATACCACAAGATCAGGGCCCACTTTCACTGGAGAGGACTTTTTCGGAGCGTGCAGAAGTATGTGGGCTGTTGCACAGATTGAGAGACCGGAAAGGGCAGACCGATAATCAAGGGGCGATCGCCCGGGAATATCGAGGCTACTTACCCTTTCCAGGTGATAGCAATGGATCACATACCGTCGCTGCCCAGATCGACGCGCGGCAACACTGAGCTGCTGCTCTGTATCGACCTTTTCACTGGTCTGGTGATAACAAATGCTATTGCATCCCGATCTGCGGAGCAGATCGCCCAGAGTTACGAGGAATGTGTGTTCATAAGGTTCGGCGCCAACGAAGTTATTAGACACGATCGGTAACCCGGTTTTATGGCTGAGGTGTTCGGATCGATCAATAACATGCTAGGCCAGAAGCAGAGCGCGACGATGGCATATTGTCCGCAAGCGAACGGATCGGCTGAACGCATGGTGCAGACAATAACAAGGGCGATTAAGATTTATTTGGCCGATCCGGACCAACGTGACTGGGACGAGTATGCAGAGAGACTGGTATTCGCACTCAACTCTTCAACCGATCGGGTCCGAGGAAAAACGCCTTTCTATCTGGCGTATGGATGGGATCCTCGATCGACACTTGAAGCGGCGATACCGATCGGCTGCACTCGGACCCGCGATCACGATGCCCGTCGTTGGCGTATGCAGTTCCAGAAGCATTACCAGCATGCGAAAGAAGTCTTCAATGAAAAGTTGCGTCAGGCCACACAAGATCGAGCAGACCGGAATAACGATCAGGTCCGACCTCATGGTATTGAACCAGGGTCGAGGGTATGGTTATACATCGATCGGGTCAATGAATGCTATGCGAAGAAGTTGGCACATATATGGCACGGTCCTTTCCGTGTAGCAGAGCTGATCGGTGAGCATGCTGCCCGTCTGATCACGATCGGCACGGATTACAATTTTTCCGATCGTGCACGTGTCCAATCTGAAGCTGGTCAGAGAATTCTCCGATCGGCCTAAAAATGACCTGTCTGGTGGACGAAGCGGAGAGATTCGATTTCGTGCCCATTCGTGCGATGAGGCTCTGCTGCCGGAGGACAGTTGGGAAAGGCCATTGGAAGAGGACGAATTCGAGGTGGAAAAGGTGCTGGATGTCCGATCGGTCAAGAAGACCCGTTTCGGTCGCACCCACCGAGAATATCGGATCCGCTGGAAGGATCATGACGAACAAACTTGGAGCGACGAACTAGATCTAAATTGTGGAGCACTGCTACGACAGTTCGAGCGAGAGCGAGTCAGTCGGAATCGCTTTGCAGTGATGCAGACTCATGAGGATGAAGATCAAGACCCACAGTATCACCGATCAGTATATTGATCGGTGTGAATATGTGTAAGGTCGGAATTTTGTGAATTTGTGATGAACTGTGACGAACTGGAGTAGTGGAATGACGAACGTGGTGATGATTTTCGCGATGTGGATGGAAACTGTGTGTTATAACGTGTTGGTGCAAGTTTGGAGAAAGTGATGAATTTGGTCAAGTGATTGGATGATCAGGAATGTGAAAAGAATGATGGCATGTATTATGGATTATCTGGTCAGCTATCTGACGTATCAATAGTCGCAATCACCCCACAAATGACCGATAGTAAATACCGGATGGTCTTCGATCTGGTCCCGATGCTGATTACGCCAGGGATCCTGTAGATCGATCTGGATCAAGGCGTCCTTCAGGTCTACGACCGGCCCGTCGTACCGAAGACCGGGATACCAGATGCCGTCTTCAGTCAACTCCCCGGGTCTCTTAACGCAACTCTTGGCCATATGAAGACACACCGGATACAGGAAAATGTCGATGTCGCACTCGCGGGCCAGCATCCCTTCCAGAATAAACTGGCATAGGACCAGCCAAGCTTTGCCGGCCCGACTCCGGCGCTGCTCCCGGCGTTTCTGATACAGGATCAGGTCTGGTCACGTAACTTCCGACCCGCGGGAAGGAGGAGATAATGGGTGGGCTCCCAGATCGCCTGACCGTGGGCTGTATTAAAGCCCGAAGTCGGCCCAGAAGCGAATCGATCCAAGGAGTCGATGCGAATATGGAGTCCAACTTGGCGCTGAGCAGCACTTCCCATGGTCGACCTGCATACAAACGGGCGATTTGCGGCCCCGTGACCAGATACGACCGCCACGAAGACGGGTCAGGGGTTTTCAAAGCTGGAGGGAAGTGCCAGAAGTCAGGTCGGGACATCGACCGGGCCAGATCTTGTTTGTTTGGGGCTGATCGGTGCAAGCTACCGATCTTCCCCGGTGACCATGGCAAAACGGCATCCGAAGTCAGCGACGGAAGAGGCCAATCTCCGATCGACAACCCTTTCAATCGGGCGTGACGGCGCAGCCCAGATGTTCCGGGCTGGAACGAAGGCACCGATCCGGTTGACTCGCGCGCCCGTGCAGAAACATCACCCTGGGAGCTGATCACCTTATACGCCCCCGATGCAGGCTTCGTAGGAACGGGACCTCGGCGTTGATCGGATTGGGACTTGGATAAAGCAGTGATCAAGAATTCAGAATCTCCCTATCCGTCCCCCGAGTCCTCTCCGGAGGAGACCTCTATACGCTTGGTGTGAGCAGCGCGGGGGCGCAAGGGCGCATGCGATTTGGTGATGATAGACGTGTCACCTGCGTCCGATCTTGGGCTTGGGAGATGCGCCAGCGTCTTGGCTTTCTTCTGAGGCACCGCTCGCTTCTCCTCTAGTTCGGAGTCACGCGCTATGCCCCGCTCCCTTGACCCCTTCGACGCGTCCTTACGTTTCTTGGAAGTTTTTGGAATTTCGGGGTGCTTAATTTTAGCCAATAAGTGGCGTCGGGTCCGATCTTGGTGCAGATCGATCAAAACGGCAGATGCAGATTGGTCAACGCTAGAGCCTGCAGCCGGGCGCCGGTGCAACAAGTCGGTCAACTGTTGGCATTACCGATTTACGGCCGCCCAGCGACGGTCCGACTCCTGGGTCCAGGCGTCCGATCGGCTCTGGAAGGACCCGACCTTCCCGATCTGCTCCATGACCACGACCTGCAACTCGCCGATCTGCCTCTCCAGGTCACCATGTTGGGTGCGGAGTAAAGTCCGATCAGACTGATCCTCCAACCTCTGCCAATTGACCACCGCGAGCTGTTCCAGGAGGTGTGACCTGTAGGCCTCCAAACGGGACATATCATGCCGTGCGCCGATCAGCCCGTCCAAGATCGGTCGGAGATGATCGCAGTGGTTATGCGACTGTCGATCAGCCGCGAATAAAGCGTCGACCGTTTTGGCGATGTCGGTGGACAGCTGATCTGCACGCAAAGGAAGGTTAGACCAGACCCAAGACGGAAATCAGACCGATCAGCTTACCTCGCGTTGTTTGTTGGGCGATCTGGGCCCGGAGATGTGCGTTTTCGGCGATCACCTCCTGAAACTTCGTGGATATAGTAATCAAAGTGTCTACCTCCTTCCGAAGTTGCAGGAGCGATGAGTCCTTGATGGACAAGTGCGACTGGACCTCCCTGACTGTTTTCTGGAGCCGATCGACATCGATCTGATGCCCATCCGGTGTGTCAGACTCTGGAGTGTTGGGAGGGCTATCAGATCGGGCCGATCTGGTAGGTGAATCGATATGGGGCGATAAGGAACGCAGGGCACCTGCAGCAACGAGCCTCAAAAGAGGTTACAAGACGATCAGGTTTACAAGGCAAGTACCTGGCGAAGGTGGACTCGAAGATCTGTCCATCGGTGAAGTCCGCTTCTGCGAAGGTCTAGGATGTGGTGAGATCGGGTCGTTACCGTTGCGCGGCTACGACTAGACTCAGGGGAGGCTGTGGTGAAGCGGACTCAAGAATTTTGGTCGTTTTGCGTCAGCAGCACACCGATCGGCTTATCGGCGATCGGATTGGTGGAAATCAAGGAAGATTTTGGGCCAATCGTGTGCAAGAGGTGTCAAGAACACGGATTTTAATTCACATGATATTGCGTGTACTTACATATTTCATGTGTGTACATAATGGGGACCATAGGGGGATAGTTTTGGTTAGTCGTTAATTTTCAGCCTTTAACACTCAACAAGAAGTCGTTTCTTCGCACCGTACATCAGTCGCCTCTGCACGCCGCAGAGTGTTTGGAAGCAGAGGGTCGAGTAATCCCCTCTAGCTTGTTATACCCGGCCGGGGCGCGTCACAGACGCACTTGGCCCACCGGAAGTTCCTCGACGGGAGTACGTATTGTTCGGCTTCGTAAGTGCAAATTACGCACGTTTGGAACGTGTAATCAAGTTATTGGATTATTTCGTGGAGATATCTTTCGTGGAGTTTTTCACGTTCTCGTTCTCATTGGATCTCTATATTGGAGTATAGGAGTTTTATTCTCGTATTGGTTGGGCTCTACGATCGATTGAGTGATCTGCCCTTTGAAGTATATTTACTTGGAGTATAACTGGTCTGCCCGTACCCAGGGTAAAGGGTTCCCCACAGGGTACATTACCCAGCACGGTCTCACGTTTTTAGACCTGAAGTCGATTCCCAGCACCGATCCACCGAGTGTGTGACCAGCCCATTCCATCGGGTACACAAGATGATATGAAGAAAGAATCGGACCAGGCGTCCTATGCTGATGATCGGTCGTCTGCTAGCAGCGTACGATCAGATCGGATCGTAGGCGAAGGTTCGCGGGGTGCCCCCCCGTACGTTGGACGGCCGGGCACGATGGTGGTCAGGTTCTCGACACTACGTTGTTCGATTTTGAACTTGACTCCACCACAAAAGAGTTGATTAACTTTGTGATAGAAAAAGGTAAATGATACGACGCGAGACAGGGTAACGAAGTGGGAGACACGCGCGAGGCAGCATGATGGACGGACAGACACCCATGAGCAGTTCTGGTGGTTTTTCACGGTGTGCTGGCACGCGAACGGACCCTATTTCTGGTTACTAAGAAGGTCTAGCGACGGAAGTGCCATCGGACAACCGTCCCTTACGTCCCTACACTCTCCTTCCTTGCACAAATAGCGCTCTCTCGTACATACACCTCTATCTTCTTGCTTTAACCTCTCAGTACTTACTTCCAATCACAGGGCTTTGCGTATTTGAGGTAAAATAAACACTTTTTTGAAGTAAAATAGGGGGGGGGCTGACATAAGAAAAAAGTGTTTTTTTCGTGAAATAAACACTCGCGATATGAACGTTTATTTCACACAAAATACACACTTTGGAATGATCAGCTCTCGAGCTGCTCATATCCGAAATAAACGCTTATTTCGTTTTGAAATACCCCCTTTGGTGAACGGGCCCAATCAGGCTGCATGAACGGACCCTATAGATCTGGACGGCGTGTGGCAGCCGCTGTCGCATGCTGCGATTCAACACGAGACGTTAACGAATGGAAGCGGTATGTGGCGTGTGCCGCGTATTGTCCGTCGATATCCATCGTGGGAAGCCTTTCATAAGTACCTGGACGTGTATTCAGCTGCTACATTTTAGCTTTATCGTGTGCGTACAACGTATTCTGTACGATCGCGCAACATCCGGCTTCGTCAACTCGCTGCAAGTCGAGGGCTAGTTGTACGTGACACGAAGAAGGACGACGATACGAGCGTTACCGCAGAAACAGCGCAAGCAGGTGGTCATGGACTCTCTCGGGCTCACTTGGTACCCGAGCGCTATGAATGGTACTTGTAACAGGACTGGTCCTGTTACAGGCTTACACTGTATTTGTGCGAGGAAGCGCTCAATACAATTAGGGCAGGATTAGTTGGTAACAACTAATCCTATAATAAAAGTAAATATATCAATATTCACTTATCTGTTAGAACGCAAAATTAAGAGTGTTTATTTAATGGGTGGTTTAGAGGCTAATAGTATAGTAACTAACTAATTAATATAATAATATCAAGTCTTTAACTAACTGTACTATTAGTTAACCTGCAAGATTCGGTATTTATATATTTATATAATCGACCTTTCCTTCTTAGATTATAATAACTGATAATCTCTTATTTAAATTTCAGACAACGCGTCTGAAATTAAACTGTGATATTCTAACTTGAATATCAATTATGTAATGGCACCCCATTACATCACCCCCCACTTAAGGTGGTTGGACAATAATAATTCTTATTTCGGTCAATCATAGGTGGCACTTGTTGGTCGGAATTTCTCATTCACCAACTGATTGACCATCGACTCGATGGTCAAAGCACACGGCGGCGCTCTAAATAGCGCTGCTGAAAACAATGAAGGAACTTCTTCCTCCGCCTCAGCACTAGGTGCTGAGGTGTTGAGTGACAACAGTGACGCTGCATTAGCAGCGTCAACTACGCAAGGGTCGGAAGACGTACCATCTTCGACCACAGATGCTTCTAAGGCGGCATCTGACAAGAAACAGGGAGATGTTGCTAATGCAACATCTCGCACGATGGCAACTTCCGAATGGAGTGTTGCCAAGAGGGCCATGTTCGGTAGTTCTGACTCCGAACAAAGTGATGGGGATACAGATGTCCCAACTAAAGGATCTACCGAGTCTAAAATCGCTAGGTGCTCATCGCCTAACAGCGATGACGACTCTGGTGTCGCTGTCATAGCTGACAGCGACAATGATTATCACAGGTGGTTGCAGGAACACATAGCCCCACCTGGACCAAGTACTTCTCCACGTCGGGGTGATTTAACCCCGGCGCGTGGTGTTGAAGCAGGCGGTGCTCCTCCCGCTAAAAGGGCTCGAACAGAAGCGGCGGCTGCCGCTTCTAAAGCGTATCATCGTACGGAACCACATGTTCCGTACAGAGTGGGGTTTTGGACCCCTGCCTGGGCTATTGCCCCCAACAGTGGCGGTCACCGTAAACGGGACTGCCAGTATGCGTTGTTCGATATCAACGTGCTGGATGACCGAAGACATCCAGTCACGTCGATTCGATCGAAGTACAGACGATAGACGTCTGTACTTTATTGACCTCTTTTTCCAGGTTCGATATTATTCGAGCCGAAAAGGGTCAAGGAGGAACAGGGACGATAAAGATGCCCTGACTCAGAGTTGGAATGCTTTTGTTGACAACTACAACAAAAGCCCAGATGATTACGTGAATAAAGTTCACGTAATGCGCGAGCGCTTTTTAAAGCACTCACGAACAGGCAAAATGGAATACATCCATTTTGCTTGCACCAAAGAAGGGTTAAAGCGTGGTGTACCTTCTCACCTCGTTTTCCCGCGGTGTCCGCAGGGCGCTCCTCGTCTCAGAGGAAGAGTTGCGGGGGTACGGTGGGCTTTCCGTACCCGCCGAAATTCAGGGTTTAATTGATACCCTGAATGCATCAACACCTACTGTTGATGCTACTTCGCATTATGAGTTTGAGACTTCTTCTCAAACTCAGTCAAAAGGTATGGGGAGTCGGCCCTCAGAACCTCAATCGGCTCCCAAGAGTCGAACTCTTGGGGATATCCCAGTTAGCGTACCAAGTACTCGGTACGCTGCCCCTTCTTCAAAGGCACCGAGCGCTTCGAGATCAAGCGCTCGAGGATATATCGCTTATTCCCCTGATTATCAATCAGGGGCGGCGGAGGTTGAGAAATCCCTCGCCGTTGTTGTTGCGGAGCATGGTTCTTCGCTCCGCAAGCTCGAGGAGGGTTATTACTCCTTGAGCAGCGGTACGTCTCACTGTGTGAAGACATATCGGTCTCTTCGCGAGAATGTCCGCGACATCCTCGGAGCGCACACTGCCCTCCAGCAGAAGAATGATCTTCTGTACATTGAGCTTTCCCGCTATAAGGGAGAGCTCGATCGGCGCACGGCTGATCTTGAGCAGTCGAAGGCGGAGGTAATGACTCTCCGCTCTGCTCATCAACGGCTGGAGGCCGATTACAAGTCTCTCTTGGGAGACTTGGAGAAGCACGGCATCTCCCGTGGTTCTGCGTCTCGTCGTAAGACGAAGACGAGTGATACGGCTTGAGCCGCCCAACATAGAATGTTGGGTGGAGCCGCATTGCTGTGGGAATGTCTAAGGTATAGGCATTCCCCCGAATCTCTTGGACCTTGAAGGGTCCAATGTACTTAGGAAGCAACTTCCGTGTACGGAAGTTGCTTATTGCATGTGTAGGCAAATTAGTAGTACTTAGTAATACTAATTCACCTTTAAGAAAGGAGGTTTTGTTCTTCCTTCCTTGTTTATCTGCATTTTGCTTCTGCTTGTCAAAAGCAGAGGCAAGTGCATCCTTTACATAGCGTATTACAGCTTGGCGCTGTAATACGAATTCATCTACTGCTTTATCAGCAGTAGGTGTATTGTCCTCGTTGTCTGCATCCATTGCTGCAGACACATATTCATCGTATGCAGCTTCAGTTTTAATTGAATCTGCTTCCGCTTCTACTGTATTTTCAGTAGAAGGGCCATCGTTTTGTTCACAAGTTGCAGTCGCAACTTGCGCATTGACTCGCTCAAAATTTGAGCGGGTTCCTCCCCCACTTAGATTTGGCGTACCGCCAAGTAAAGCTGGGGTTCGTGGATGCCTTAAGGCATTCACGTAGAACGGTGTATGCTTAGTTGAAGCATGCACCGAATTGTTAATCGCGAATTCAGTGAGTGACAGGTAGTCACTCCACTGCTCAAAGGCATGTGCGTATGATCGCAACATGTCTCCGAGAACGCGGTTAACCCGTTCCGTCTGCCCATCCGTTTACGGATGGTCCGCAGTTGACATCTTCAACTGGGTTCCCAACAATGAGAACGTTTCTTGCCAGAAACGTCCTGTAAATCTCGGATCTCGATCCGAGACAATGTCTTCCGGAATTCCGTGCAAACGGAATACCGTATCAACGAATATCCGCGCTGTTTGAGCGGCGGTTACGTTCGCTGATACTGCAGTAAGATGTACCATCTTACTGAAACGGTCTACAAAGACCACTATTCCGGTCTTCCGACTATTGTCGGGTGGAAGACCGAATACGAAGTCCATTGAAATGGACTTCCAACACTCTGTCGGAACCGGCAGAGATTGCAGCGGAGCCTGTGCAGACTGCGCAGGCTTAACGCTCTGGCAAATCTCGCAAGCGCGTACGTATTTTCGTACCCACTTGTACTGGTTTCGCCAGTAAAAGTCACGTGCGAGAGACGCGTATGTCTTCTCTCGACCTTGATGCCCCGAAATCGGAGCATCATGATACTCAAACATAATTTGATGTTTGAGATCATCGTCGTTTGGAACGACGATGCGACTTTCATCTTTTTGGTCTGTGCTGTAAAGCAGAAGACCATCGTGCAGTCGATATCGATGCACGCAAGCGCGGAGGAACTCTGGGAGTTCGTCGCGTTTCTCACTTGATTGATTACGTAAGTAATCAATCAACAGACGTGTCTCCTCGTCTGTTTTGTACGCCTCGCGTACTTGTCGTATAATTGACAAAGACAAAGCAGTGTAACGGATTGCGTTTGCGCTGGCCCCTTCGGTTACGGACAGTTTCGTCTCGTAATCGGGCCTTCGTGATAGCGCATCTGCTATCACATTCAACTTTCCGGGTTTGTATTCAACCGTAAAGTTGTACTCAGCAAATAATGACAGCCATCGAGCCATTTTTTTGGGAAATGTGTGGTGAATTCACGACCGTGCGTAGCGACGCATGGTCCCTGTAAACCACAAACGGTCTATCTCCCAATAGATAGATCCGAAACTTAGCCAGTGCGTACTTCATGGCAAGGAGTTCCTTGTCATGCACTGGATAGTTGCGCTCGGCTGGGCGCAACTGACGCGATTGATAGCGGATTACGCGATCACGATCATCGTGATCACGCTGCATCAAAGCACAGCCGATAGCGAAATCGCTCGCGTCGCAAACGACGTGGAACGGACGCTCGTTATCGGCTATAGCCAAGACAGGCGCTTCATTCAAGCTTTGCTTGACTGCATCAAAAGCATCTTGACATTGGGTATCCCAATGCCATTCGACATCTTTCTTAAGTAATTGAGAAAGAGGTCGTATCAACCCAGCATAGTTGCACGAATACTTGTGCAAATATGTTGCCAACCCAAGGAACTTTCGAAGTTCCTTAACGTTGTTTGGCGTAGGCCATTCAACAATCACCCTGATCTTTTCTGGATCAGGACGCACCCCGTTCTTGCCCACAAAGCATCAAAGAACGGGTATCTCAGGTGCACCAAAGGTGCACTTCTTCATATTTACATAGAGCTTATGCTTACGCATAAGCTCTAACACTCGACGTAGATGTTCCCTATGGACATCTACATCGCTTTTATCGTGTTCACCCTTACTATGTATGAACACATCATCGAAATAACTCGGTGAAAATTCTCGCACCGGGCGTAATAGATGCGTTACGCATCTGTTAAACGTAGCAGGGGCATTTCGAAGCCCCTGTGGCATAACAAGCCACTCCCAAAGCATGCCGCTTGGGGTGCTTACTGCCGTGAGAGGGATATCCTTCTCACGCATTAGGATTTGATAAAATCCATCTCTTAGATCGAGAGCACTAAAGATGGTGCTCCCGCACATGCCATCTATGATGACATCCTTCCGCGGTATCGGTGTCTGTGCCGGTACCGTCGCTGCGTTCAGCTTGTTGTAAGCGTGAACGATTCTCCACCCACCTGTGGACTTTTTCACACAAAAGGTGGGGGTAGACTGCGGTGAGATAGACTCCCGCACTTGGCCTGATTTACGACGAGCTTCGAAAAACTCGTCGATCGCTTTTACTTGATCACGCGGCAAAGGCCATTGCCGCGTGACACAATACTTCGTGCCTGGCATGAGGTCAATTTCATGACGAGTTCCCTTATCCTTAGGGAGCTCGCTAGGTACTTCTTCTGGGAATACGTCATCGTATTCTCGAAGTACCTCATAAAATGGGGAGTTCGCTTTAAGCGACTCCCAGCTCTGCGCTTCAAAGCGCTGAACTCTCGTTTGATCATTGGGAACCTCTTTCGCAATGTTTTCTACTTGTAATGTGGACATTCGTTCACGAATATCCACTACATCATCTGTTGCAACGATGATACAGATCTTTTCGATCTGACCATCCTGCAAGTTTCTCACAAACTTCTTCCAGCTTAGCGCTGGAAGAGCCATCACCTCCGAACCTTCTTTCGGAGGGTGTTCCATAAACAGAGACTGGGTAGCTAATCCGGTCTCCGTTTGCGTCAAGACGTTGATCGTCTCGACGGAACTGCCCATGCAATCAGACGCACTCGTCTGATTGACTGCTACACGGTGATTACGATTCACCGTGTGCGAATACTCATCATCATGGTGGCCACTGCCTACCATGGAATTTTGGCGATCAGATGTGCTCGTCTGACCGGCCGCCTTTTCTGCGACACGGTGGTCTTTATCACCCGTTAGCATGGCTAACGCAACGTGGTGGGCAGTGCCCACCACGGAGTTTTGCTCACGATTGCACTCGATCGTGAGTTCACTCTCATCAACACGGAATTCATTCGTAGTGTTGGAACCTTCGGTCGCACAGTGGTGTTTCCCACTGTGGATACTATTTCATTATCACGGTGGGTGTTTCCCACCGTGGATATAATTTCATTCTCACGGTGGTCTTTATCACCCGTGGAATGTTTCTCTCCAACACGCAACGACTCTTCTGTTGCGTGTGGTAGTCCCTCTGGACTCTCCCCAGCGGAGGTACCTTCCGCTGATCGTGTCAGAACAGACCTGGTGGCGCCATCGCTATCCACCAGACTGTATGACGCTGCGGTTGTATCCTCTGATACAGCCGGATTACACACAGGGTGATCAGATCCTGTGCGTCCGCCGCAGTCTATAGATAGGTTAACCCAGTCGATCGAAGGTTTAAACTTGGACATCCATGGGATTCCAAGTATCACATCGAACTTGTCATCTAAATCGAGGACGATGAATTCATCCTCGAATGACAGTTCATTCAACTCGAAGCGTGTTTTAATCACACGCTTTGGAATAGTCACGGTTGCACCTGTTGCTAACCGGACTGACAACATACTTCGTGGGGTTTCTACTTCCACGAAGCTCAACAGCGTTAGACTCTGAGTTCTAACGAAATTGTTTGACGCTCCTGTGTCAAAAAAAGCTCGCATGGGGACATCGCTCCCGTGCGGCTTAACCTCCAAGGTGATAAGAGGCTTTCCATCACCCTGCACCTTTTGACAGGACATAGTCCCGTCTGGGGCTATTACCCTCACATTCCCTATGTCGGCTTGTGGGATAACATTCCCAGTAGGGCGCCCCGCCCCTACTGGCGATTATCGTTTTTTGCACCAACAGGGTGATGTCCCTGTTGGTGTCGCCGTGCAGCGGACGGTTTCGTCCGCTGACTGCGTGGCACCGGACGCGGTGCCATACACTCATGGTCAAAATGCCCCATTTTCGCGCATCTATTGCAGCGAATATTCTTCTTAAATTTCGGTTTCTTCGTGTT
Organism: Peronosclerospora sorghi; assembly: GCA_026184515.1. Classification (NCBI taxonomy): domain Eukaryota; phylum Oomycota; class Peronosporomycetes; order Peronosporales; family Peronosporaceae; genus Peronosclerospora; species Peronosclerospora sorghi. The sequence continues at coordinate 8,588,088 of CM047589.1, read as the reverse complement.
CGAAGCAACCGCAACCGATAGGTCCATCGGCTCTGGACCTTCACCGCCCATGCTCTGGCGCGGGTGGCTGTTTCTTGAGACGAAGTGTGAGCTTCGTCTGCCTGACTGCTGATTGTTGACATGCCGTTGCGGCATGTCAAAAGCGAAGGGCTGTTGAGCCCTTCGGCTGTACCTAGCATGCGATGACGCTGATCGCATGCTGAACTCTTCACGGATGCTCATATCAATGGCATCCCTTAGAGTCTTTGGTGGGTGCCGGTAAAGACTCTGTTTGACGGGACCATCATTGAGTCCCTTCATGAAGCCAGTGACCTGCATAGCAGGGGGCATCGGATCATACACAATATTTGACAGCAAATATTGCGTCTTCTGAGCGTGAGCTTGAAGGTCAAGCTTACCTTGCCGGAGTCCATAAACTCCTGCCGACTACTTAGCTCCATTTCTGGAGCTTCAAAGTTGAGCTTTAGATCAGCTTTAAATTCCTTATAAGTAAGGAACGCAGAGTCATCAGTGGCTCTGCGACTCATCGCCCATTCCCCGGCTCAGCCGCCCAGACATGTTGTGGCGAAGTACGCCTGTTGATGTTCGTCAACAATATTTTGCGCAGAGATGGCATCTTCAACCTCTGCGAACCATCTACGAAGGGGATCGCCCCCTTCGCCGGTAAAGGGCGGTACTCGCGCCTTTACTACTTCAACTCTATGCGTTGCAGGTGCAGTTGTGGTCCGCGCTGCCTCTGGCGCGGGCCGTTCTGACTTTTCTAGGTGGTTTAGCCTAAAGCGGTTCACCACCTGTACCACTTCCTCTGGGGACTTACTCTTGAGGAAGGTAATGATGTCGGTCCCCATAGACCGAATCATTTCCGCCGTCGCGTCTTTACTACGCGACGAGAAGTGAGGGAAGTGTTTATTCACCTCTTCCAGTGTTCTTTCTCGCTCGGCAGCCGACATGTCTCGCGACATGATGCCGAGCGGCTCTTAATCTTCGCTCCGCTAGTTAACTATCAGAACGTAACTGTGGTCGTTAAGACGGACCACAAAGTGCTACCAGGTGTAACAGGACTGATCCTGTTACAGGCTTACACTGTATTTGTGCGAGGAAGCGCTCAATACAATTAGGGCAGGATTAGTTGGTAACAACTAATCCTATAATAAAAGTAAATATATCAATATTCACTTATCTGTTAGAACGCAAAATTAAGAGTGTTTATTTAATGGGTGGTTTAGAGGCTAATAGTATAGTAACTAACTAATTAATATAATAATATCAAGTCTTTAACTAACTGTACTATTAGTTAACCTGCAAGATTCGGTATTTATACCGAATCGACTTTTCCTTCTTAGATTATAATAACTTATAATCTCTTATTTAAATTTCAGACAACGCGTCTGAAATTAAACTGTGATATTCTAACTTAAATATCTATTATGTAATGGCACCCCATTACAGTACTCCAAGAGATTTTTGTGTACGCACGGATGGAAACGCCGTAGCCGTGGCAATGGGCAGCGTGTAAGCCACAACGTTCGAGCTACCAAGTGTCCTGCCAAGGTCTGTGCCACTTTGCAGCGTAGTGAAGGTACAAATGAGTGGAACGTTGTGGTGACCAAGCATTTTACCGAACACAACCATGACCTCTCGGAAGCGCTGTATCTCCAGTATTCCGAAGTACGGCGTGTCCGTGACCCTGAAGTGCTCGCACAAGCTGAGCAATTGTGACGGGGAGGAGCTACACGACGTCACGTGTTTGAGTTTTTGAAGGAGTGCTCGCCGAATCAGATTATCCTCATGAAAGACGTGCACAACATTTTCCAGCGATGGCAGACACAATAGGGTCGGTCTTTACAAGACCAACAGCAGGAGAGTGAGACCCTACCAAGTCCACCACAACCTCAAAACACACTATCAATTGGTCAGGATAATGAGGGCGTCTCGTGGTTGTAAATTAGTCCACGACAAGATTTTCTGTGCAAAATACATCCCCACGCGTGGCTCTCAAGGATATAGGTGATGCAATCTGAATATCTGCAGTCAGAGATGGTTTTTGAGGTACGCGACTGGTTCAAGTAAAGATGAAGTTGACCACTATTGCATTCCATATCTTGAGTTAAACGAGATGAATGGTTTACCGCGGTGGCTGGGGTCAATAGCGAGAAGTCCATTTGCACATCAGTCGGTCGGTGCAATAAAAACCAGTCCTGTGTACGAAACCTTTTCCACACCGATAGCACGGTCCGAACTCTAAAATTTCTAGCGGAAATAATTTATCGGAGCGGCAATAAAAATTGAGACATTTCAACACCCACCACCTTTACTTTGTGAAGCAGCGATGGATGCAAACGAGAAAGACGCCCAAGCCTTCACCAGCATCGCTGCGTCGTGTATTGTCGGTGCTTTGACCAATCGTAGCTGTGAGTGCATGTTGTGCAACAAGATACCGAAAGCGGTGGACGCAGCATTTTTCGGCCAACCTTCGGATGTGGGCGAATTTGTCGCGGCGTACTAGAATTTTGTTGAAGAGAATTGGGATGAAGTGGCCCTAAAAGCCTACCGCTGGTTGTACTGGAGCATCGCGAGTTTTCATTCTTTCCACAGACAAGGCTCAAAAGCAGACAAATCTCACACCGATTTACGAGAAGGCACTCAAAAATGTATCTCACAAAGAGATCGACGCCTCCTCTCTCTCTTTTCGCTTCTCCGGTGTACGTTTTGGTTTGACGTTCAACTGACGTGGGCTTTACCGGAGCAAAGGATGCATTCATCAACACTTACTTCCAATCACAGTGCTTTGCGTATTTGAGGTGAAATAAACACTTTTTTGAAATGAAATAAACGGGTCACTCAGATCGGCAGGGGTGCATTTCAAATTTGATATAAATCTGATATTTGATTGATATAAACGTTTATTTCGTTTGGGCTAAACCTTAAGTTTGACCCCCCCTAATAATAAACGGGTCACTCAGATCGGGAGGGGTGTATATCAAATTTGATATAAACCTGATATTTGATTGATATAAACGTTTATTTCGTTTGGGCTAAACTTTAAGTTTGCCCCCCCCCTAATACTAATAAAATCACTTTGAATTTTGACTTATCTCGCGCAAGTACACAGGTACGCTGTTTTTTCGGCTGGAAGTTTCTCTGTTTCGTGGAGTATGGAGTTTGTTACGGTCACGTTTCGTATAAAGTGGATTAACAAGTGGATAATAAAGTTGCTTTACGTTTTATTACTGCTGTTACACTTTTCTGCTTTCGTCTTGTTGTGGAACTACGCGCATAAGTACTCTAAAGGTAGCTGGAACGTGCCCGCTTAAGTACATCTCGACGACGATGAGTGATAGCGAACGAATCGAATTGCACTTGAAGGTTCGGAAGAATGAGTAAAAAGATGCATAAAAAAATGGTCGCATTAAAAGAGAAGAAGAACAGAAGAAAACGAATCAACAACTGCTTGAAAGCATAGTTTCAAGGAAGAAAAGGTGGTAAAGACTCGCTTTGCACGAAATGGATCCAGGTCGTGTGCATCGGATGAATTACTACCGATGAAGCACGCGGAAAAGTAGCATCAATTCCACATTTCAGTCATTCGTGGCGAGCTTACTGTAGATTTCGCGATGGTCGCGTCTTGACATTTCACGCGCGATGCAGAGGGCAACGCGATCTACACGCACAGCCAGGTGTGGTACCTAAAGGGTACGAAATATCGAAAGTTATGGTTCAACATGATGATGATGATGGGGGGTGTCGATGCCAGTGCGCATCGAAAGTTATAACGATGCCGCTTTTCTGCCGATATGGAGAGTCTCAGTGTGCGTGTGTTTTGGTGAATGACTAATTGCGCAGCGAATTAGCACACGCCTGACTTCGGTAGCACTCTTTGAGGAGCGCCGATTACCTTGAAGATTGATTTAATCAGGCTGTTATAAAATACATGTTGTAGGAAGCTCGGTAGGGCTACAAGTGCGAGACACGTCAACGTCAAGTTAAAAATTTCTGAAGCGCTATACGAGAAGAGGAAAAGTGAAACCTGACCGTGTATCGAGCGTGGCTATGGTGACTGCTCTACTTCGAAAGCAGTGAGCGCACCAAGAAGTATAAAATGAAGAGCGCCAATTGGATTGAAGCGAAGTTTCAGTGGCTTGCTTCCTTGATTTCGTGATGGGTTCACGAGAGGTTGAAATAAACCTAGATGCATATGCATGTGAAGGCCCCAGCAAACCTTCAAAGGGATCTACAAATGGTACTCCGGGGGCCGACAGGGGCTCAATAGTGTCCCGCACCTCTCTTTCTAGCTTTTAAACCTTCTCACGCGCAATCCAGATCCCTCCGCTCAATTTATTCAACAGATATCCGCGCGTCTTATCATTCTTCTCGGTAGACCGACGTCTCGTCAAAAAGCATGACCATTTAGCCGTTAGTTACATATTGAATTACGTGTTAAGAAACCTACAGACCTCACCCCACCCAACACCTCCACAATTATGTAGCGCAATCCATGTAGCACCACGAGCCGCGTCTCCGAGCGCATTCTGCACAGCCATATCAGCACAAAACGCCGAGCCGTCTGTCAACATTCGACGTCTCACGGAATGGGCTGTCCGTTGCGTTCATGTCGTGGTGATCGCGACTGAGCACAACTGGAGCCGAGAACTCACCGCTCGCGACGGCAGCATTAAACGCCATCGCGATTGCGCTTCGACCCATTCGATTAGCGTACAGAATGCGAGCCTCAGAACCCATAACTAGCTGGATTTGCTCGGCAGCTTCAACCCAGCGTAAATTGTCGCGCAGCTGCGCAGCGACGCGTTCGGGCACGTCAGAATCTGCCAGTAGCTCCCGTAATACGCGCGCAGCAATCGCGTCAGTCTTTTGGAGATCTTTGTGCTTTCCAGACGTACAGACCCAACGAAATGGACCGAATCCAAGCGAAAAAATGTCACCCATGATGTCCTGCACGTAACTTGGATACTTGAAAGCTGTGGTTGATACTGCAGTGGCCACAGGCTTTACATCCTGACGCATGACGTCAGCGCCGGCACGCTGAGCTTCCAATAGAAACGAGTTGCCATAGTCCCAGAAACGCATACCCTTGGGAGGTAAGCGGTTGATCGCAGCCGCGTGGCGTCGTAAAGATTCCTGGACGAGATGCTGAAAGCGCGCCGGATCTAGAGCCATCACAGGTTGGGATTCTTCAAAGGAAAGCTGGACGGGATAGTAGCCACCGTTGAACGGATTGTGCAGCGACGTCTGATCCGAGCCAAGCTCCACTAGTAGCTCATTCGTCGTCTCAACTTCACGGCTAAACGCTCCCATAGAATAACGATATTGCCGTGAAAAGCCAGACTCACCACTTCACCTTGAGCCTTTTCTTTACGAATACGTGCAATACAAGCGTCAAGATCGCTCACAACTTCATCTACCTATTTCTGCTCGTGCCGCTTCTTCACGACCGCTTCGTCAATCTCTGCTATTACCAAGGTAACCCCTGCAATGACACCTGCTTTTGGTTGAGCGCCACTCATCCCTCCCAGTCCCGACGACACGTATACTGTACCACACGTAGATTCACGTTGCAAGTAGTTGCGACAAGCGTTAAGGACTGTAATCGTCGTACCGTGTACAATTCCTTGAGGACCGATGTAACAATAGCTCCCCGCGGTCATTTGACCGTATTGGGTATTGCCCATCGCATACGCCTTATCATATTGCGCACGTCTTGAATAGTTTGGAATCATGAGCCCGTGGAGCTATAGGACGACTAGGAAAGAGACCCATTGGATGACCCGAGTACATGACAAGCGTTTGCATCTCTGTAAGCTCCGATACATACCGCATCGTGAGTAAATACTGCGCCCAGTTCTGAAAGACACTTCCATTGCCACCACATGCGTGATCAAGTGATTCGGAAATTGAGCCACGCGACGGTCCAGGTTGTTCATGATCATAAGCATAATACTAGCTGGTTGCTTCCACTTAGCAGGGTACTGGTCGATCGGATACGCTTTCATTTCGTACTGTACTGGACGAATCGATGCATCTAAATATGTCCCTCGTCCTCAAGCTCTTGTGCAAATTCAGGCGCTAGCATATAGCGTGAAACGTGGACGGAAAGTAGCGCCGCGCATTCTGCACAGCCAAGACGAGCTCGTCTATCGATACTCCGTCGATATTGCGGTACGGTGCTTTCGGCAACGATGCGTCGGGGTGAGTACGTGGATGCGGTGGCAGTTCGATCGGGATACCCTGTTGTAGCATACGCAGGTCAACAAGGTAGCCATGAAGAATGTTGGTCAGCACTTGTGCAGTACGTGGGAAATGGAAGAATGAAGGTCAAGTTGCACCAGGCGTTGAAGTTGGGAGAAGACCGTCGAATCAACTACTTATTTCAGTGAAAAGCGGCCCGAGATTTCCGTGGATACCCGTGATAGCACTGATATTAGGATCGACACGAGAGCAGCGCCTCTCATTGGTCAGTCCAACGACATGGAATCCAGCATACAACGAGATTCCCCATGACGGAGACGGCGGTGTCTTCTCCACGCACTAGCCCACGACTCGACAACGTGGAAAGCACGCCCGATAGTACGAAACGACAGGCGGATCAGTGCGCGAAGATTGTCATTCTATCCGTGAATGACGTGTACGATTTGGTCCCGAATGAACATGGACATGGAGGCATCGCCGAGTTTGCAACGCTATTGGAACGAGAAAAAGCGCTCGTGTCGAAAGACGCGACGGTCTTGGTTACGCTGAATGGCGATTTCCTGTCCGGGTCGGAGATTGCCGAACGATTCAAAGGGTACATGACGAAAAAGATGGGTTGCTTACCTCATGGACTCACCTCCTTTCATGTTGTTTGCTTGCTTGGCATGTTGCAGGGCACACATGATCGAGTTAATGAATCATCTGGGTATTCAGTACGTGGTACTAGGGAACCATGAATTTGATTTCGGTGCAAATGAATTAAAGGCTCGTATGCGCGACTCAACGGCGAAATGGTTTGGATCGAATGTGCTTGAGTCGGCATCCGGTGCGCTATTTCAGGGCCTCGTGGATCTCGAGATTGTTCACTTAAAAGACGGACTCAAGCTTGGAATCTTTGGTGTGTGCACAGAGGAGACGCCGACGTTGTCGTTTCCTGGTACTACCGTCAAGTTTGCGGATGTTTTTTCGACCTCTCGACGCTGTGTCGATGCACTGAAAGCTCAAGGCGCCGACTTCATTTTAGCGCTTACGCACTTGTCCATTTCACAGGACAAGCTGCTCGCTCGCCAAGTACCTGGCATTGATGTGGTGCTCGGCGGACACGACCATGACCCGTTTACAATGTACGAAGGCAAGACGTTGATTCACAAATCGGGACAAAATCTTTTCTGGATCGCTAAACTAGAGTTTGAATTAAAGCGGTCAGTGGCTCATCTGGAACGTGGACTATCAATTTTGCCGCAATGGAGCATGATTGCCAACGCTTGTGTGTCACCCCAGCTAGCATGTCAGCAGCTTCTTTACAAATACATACGTCAAATGGCCAGCGACGACGACGCAAATGAAAATGCTCGCGTGCTCGCCACCTTGGCTACGTCCTTGTCCACTCGAACAGCACTTTTACGAGCAGGAGAGAGCAATGGAGGCAATTTAGTTGCCGATGCGTTGCGAAGTGAACTGGCTGCTGACGTCGGGGTGATCAATGGAGGCTTTATTCGTGGCGATAAAGAGTATCCTGCGAAATCGACCATTACTGTGGGTATCTTAAAGCACGAAATGCCGTTTCCGCGCCCAGCCGTGCTCGTGCGCATGAAAGGCTGCGACTTGCGCGACGCATTGCTCGAGCATTTGTCCAAGTACCCGGAACAAAGTGGCTCCCATCCTCACGTGTCTGGATTACGCTTGACCATTGATCTGAACGCGACGCCGCGAGTCGTCACGGACATGAGGCGGGACACGGGCGAGGTCGTCGACTTGGACACGCCGCTCCTCGTAGGCACGTCCAAGTTCGTTGCGGATGGCGGCGACGGCTGTTCGTCGTGGTGCAAGGGAAAGATTATCTACGAAGCGGCTAAAGTTCCTCAGGTCGTCGCGGACTTTATGATGAAGAAGCGATTGCTCGCGTATCCCGCGCACGAAGGACGCATTACGCTCCTCGAATCTGCCACTTGGTGAACGGTTCAAATACCGGTAATACCGGTACGAGCGCGGCTACCAACCACCATTACCTAAGACTTTTCATTTTGGTTGTTACAGTGGCTGGATAACGTTCTAGTGCGCCCGTACTATATAGATAGAGCCATACGCTTATCATTGCTATCTCCATGTAGTAGTAGTAGTAGTAGTAGTAGTAGTAATACCGGTACGGCCACAACGTGGTAAAGAAATGTGTACTGTTCTGGATATCGGAAATTCGAATATTTGTCGCGCGCGTTGATTGGTCCGCTACTTGATTGTCTGGCTTTCGGCGTAACGCCTCCGGACATTGTCGCTTTTGTCGGTCATCTCGTTTTTCAAGTATTTCCTACCATCGAGTACCGCGTGAGAGCGCGCCTGTAACGGCGCTTTAACGATTGGTTAAAGACCGTAACTGGCAAAGTCGTCTCTTTGTATCATTTAGGTAAGTCACTCGGAACAGGCTACCGAAATGACACGTTGTTCACGGCCCTCTCTGGTAGTTGACCTGGCCACCACCAGGCTCAAGTGCTCCCATTCCAGTACAATTAGCAAGCAACACAAATGCGCTGGTGGTTCGTTTTACTCGCCAGTATCGTGTCCTCGACGTGGCTTCGGGCTCTAGGTAACGATAACCTTTGTTCTCATTAACGTACACATACCCTGTCCTCTAACGGTCGCTCGCGTTACTTTGTAGTGAATGCCGCGGCCTGTCCAGAGATTTGCTATACGACAGAATTAACAGGTTTTGGCCCCGGAGGCGTTGGTGGATGTAGCTGTACTGGCTCTGGACCGACTCGCGCAGGGGCTGGAGGCTGCAGCTGTGGACAATGTTATGTAGAAGCGAATGGGGCGATCACGGGTTACGCCATCGACAAGGACGGGACCTGTCCGTTCGGGACCAATTGTGGAGACTGCACGCGGTCATCGACTGCTTCCAACTCGTCCAAATCAACGACTGACTCATCAGATGCGACCAATACAACAACAGGTAGGAGCTTTAGACGAAGGGAGTCGAGAATCGTGGACTCACTCACGTGTGTCATTTTGTACCTGTACCCACCGAAATACGTGCAGCTCCAGTGACAACGCCAGCCCCGACACCTTCCCCCAATGCAACCATAGCGACACCAGCTCCAAGCACGACAAAGGAACCCGATACTCCAACCACGCCAACGCCAAGTTCGTCGCATTCCGACGCGAACGACACAAAAGAAGTTCCATCTTCCGCGAGTCATATCGGTACGTAGGAGTGGCTGGTGGGCGTTAGATTCTGTCGATCGACGCCTGACACGTGTTTGATTGTTTTTGGGGTGACTAGCAAATGACGAAGGCCTCAAGACGTGGCAGATTGCGTTGATCATTTGTTGTGGTGTGCTCGTGTTTACGGTTGCTGTCGTCTCGGTGCTTTCATGCTACTGCAAGGCACGCAATCGCTTGAACGAGAACGAGGATGAACAAGCCGATGCAAGTTACTACCAGCAGCCACTTCCTCGTCAACCTCCAACAGCTTTTAATGCAACGGCAACCCCAACGTTGTATCCTGCTGGCCCGATGAGTAACCCGAGCCATCACCGATCGGTGAGTTTTGAGAGTTCAGGCCGTCTGTCAACCGACACGAAACCAATGTATGCAAATCCAGCCAATAGTAACAGCTCCGAGAGGTTACGAATCGGGCTCGTACCTGTTCAGATGCGCACGAGCTCGGGCGATGCTGTGCCCCTGGGAGCAAGTTATTCACATGGAAGCAAGGAGCGGATGTTATCCAACAGCTGTTCGTCCGATCGTCTCGCAAGTTCATGTACGAAGCATGTCGCACGAAAAACGAGTTGGGAACAAAGCTTTCAATCCGCGCGGGATCGAGAATTACTCGCTGTGGACTTGTAACGACGGGACAGGAACAGTTGACGGTGGTGCGTGGTCAACAGAGGGTGGACAGACGTCAACGGTAGCGTTAACTTAGAGTCCACGTCACTGCTTGACGCCCAAGCGAGGAGAACAATGTCATGATCGTCTAGTACTTTTCGATAGCAGAGAAACATGAGGATGGATCAACGAGCGTTTTTCTTCTTATCAAGGACACGGTGATGAAAGAGACTCAACCACAAGGGGAAATCACACACACTGAGTCGTCCCAGTTAGGGACGACGTGTCCATTCAAAAGCATCTGCTTTCTCTTGAATCATGTCCATCAAATGAAGGGGTTGGAATTTCGTACACTCATAGTAGGGGATTCAATAATTGTTTGTATACAATAATAAGATCCAAAATAATTGGTCGTGGGAATACAATCCCCATCATTGGAAGGTCAATTATTTGTTCACGTCATGAGTCCGACGGAGCGAGGCCTTCCGCGTCGGAAACGCAAGGGATTTCTCGAGCAGTCGCAATTGAGTGAGCAAGATCGACGTCACGTACGCTATAAAGAGCGCGAGTTGCTCCAGAGCATTAAAGAGAATGCGACGGATTTGGCTCAACTCACGAGCGATACATTCGAGACACATACGCAAGAGTTGGATCATATGTATGGAAATGTTTGCTACCCGCGGGAAGCCAATCTGGACGCCAGTAATCTGGACGAACTTAATGTGGCGGTTGCGAAACAGTCGCAAGCCTTAGGTTCGAGTGATTTAACAAAGGTTTCGGGGTGGTATACGTTTCGACGGGTACCCTCAGATTTGATTCTTTTTGGTTCTAGTTTGACGCGACAGATTTCATCCGTGCGGCGCAGAATGCATGTGCGATCAAGTCACAGCATGGGGAATTCGATTGGATTGCGTTAGGAAATGCAGCGGGAGCGTGTTTCCAATCTGTTCCTGAGATTAGTTTCTTGTACGTTTCGAGTGTTGTTGTGGACGTGAGAGCAGTGCAGGGTAGTGCTCATTGGATCTGTAGGTTTGGCCTGATGGATACGGAGGTTGTGCGGAAAGAGAGAAAAAAGCCACGACGAGCGCAAGAGGAGTCGGTTGCTGATGAGGAAAAACAGCCTACCGAGTACACGAATAAGGTTCGATGAAACGTGTCATCAATGAGGCGAGACAGATGGTTTGAAATGGGTTTTGTTTTGGGAATATGTTTACAGAAAGATCGCAAGGATGCCCAAGCGCGACGCTTAGAAATTTTGCAGTCCACGTTGGCTCAGCAGGAATGTCGGCAATCCCTTTTTGACATGGTCATAAACCCGAATAGCTTCACTCAGGTACGCTGACATATTCCCGAATCGATACCCTGAGCATAAAGTTCGGTTTCATGGGCTGTTGTTTGATGGTTCGACCATATCTTGTAGACGATCGAAAACCTGTTTGACACGTCGTTTCTCGTGCGTAACAATTCCGCTGAAATTGGTGTCGATAACGAGACGGGACTCCCCTATCTGAGTACGTAGTCGCATTGGAACACGTTGTGGAGTAGTCTGGTACTTAAAACTGGGGGGATCTCACAGAAAATCAAGAAGGAATGGGTGAGAGTGAGATGCCGGCATCGACTCAAAGCATTATAAGCCTAACGCCTGCGCAATGGGAGCAACTGGCACAAGGAACAGGACGCACGGAACCTTTGGTTGGTCATCGCTCGTAGGATTACGACAACCAGTGAGAGAGGAAACGTATTTTTATCGTTATCGTTTATATTATAATTAACCGCCCCATTTGCAAAGCGAGCATCTCGAATGGAGTGGCTATTTCTATCCTAAAACTTGGCCGCGAACACGCGTGTTTCTAAAATAGATTAACCTTGAATCTGGCGCTCAATGGTGAAAGCTATTTTTGACCCAAAACCATAAGAGGCCAAATGATCTCCAAAAGAAATAAACGCATGCGTGCCCTTTTGGACGACGATGACGACGAAATAGTCTACATGCAGCTATCTTGGCGTCTCGTACTGCAGAGCCACGAGTGCACGGAGGTTCGTTGGTCGCAGGCACATCAAGCGGGGGCGCATTGAAGGGCATCTTCGGCTCTTCACCGACTATTTTGCCGAAGAGCCTATTTACCCTGAGGAGTATTTCCGCCGCAGGTTTGCATGCACCAACGTATCTTCTTGCGTATTGTCCCAGCTTAACCCACGAGTATGTCCGCCGCAGGTTTCGCATGCACCGACCTCTCTTTTTGCGTATTGTCCAAGCTTCGGACAGTCATGATGAGTACTTTGTCCAGAAGCGGGATGCTGTCGATGTCATGGGGCTGTCGCCACTGCAAAAAGTGACAACTGGCTCGTGTTCCGGAATGCTGAAATTCCGTCCCCTGGACAAGTGCTTGCTCGGGGTCGGGGTAGGAGTAGGGAAAAGTGCAGCATCACAAGGCGGGGACACAGCGTGTGACTCGGAAGTGGCTTGGGAGGCTTCGTTGAAAGAGGAATCAGCTTGGGATGCCGGGGGGGGGGTCTTCAAAGAAATGCGGCGCATGTCAGTGAGAAAATGCGCGTCAGAATAGTGGATAGGTGGATAGACGTGGTGGGGAGACTGGCCAAATTTGGCCGGAAATAGAACAATTTTCGCCCAAACCCAAATTTTAGAATACATATAGCACGTACCTGGAGCACCCTTTTGGGCCAAAAGGCTAAATTTTAGGATAAAAACGCGTTTAGCCGCTCCGTTGGAGATGATCTTACCATTTTACATTGGGTCGCCCTCCCTCCACCCTACCGGCACCCCCCACGTGTTTCCCGACAAATAGAATTAGCTCCTAAGGATTATCTCCCACACAAAGACACGGGCGGGGAGCGACTGCGGCTTGGTTGAGCTCTCATGGACGCCGGTTTCTTGCACCATGTTCTTCATGAGCGTGGATTTGTCGACAACAGTGCGTTGTATTTTTTTTTTGATCATGACACCATTAATTTTTGCCAATCGTTGGCCATGTTGGAAAAAACCACCGGCGTCGAGTTGGATGAGGAACTTTCCCATCCACCAACAGATCCAACAATATCCCAAACAAGCTCGAAAGTAAGAATCACGAGTCCATCCAAGCTGCTTTCCCATCTGACATGCACTTTGTCCAATAGCGCCGACCCTTCCTCGGGAATGGAAGCAGGAATGGTTAAAACTTGTACGTGTCGTCTGCGTAGCCAGGCCTCCACTTCCCAGAAAGTGCTGGAAATGAAGAGCCCAAGCGCCAACCTCATCGGATATGGCACAGGAGTTCGCGACAAAAGCAGCGTCGAAAATACCACGAGCTCCATGTACCGATAGCAAAAGTTTCTATAGCAGTCCAAGCAGTGCGAGATCATTACCCACCCCAAGGAGATGGAAACGAAGGACCAAGTTGGAGCCACAAAGTCTCTTGACGCAAATTCTTCTCACAAATGAACATAAGATTGATATTGTCGAGTACAACTCGCTTGGGTCACTCGCGCTTGCAAGACCAGCACCTTAACAACACACGTGTAGACTATCCTCTATTTATCAATCATGCACCAAAAAAAGACTCCAATCGGTGACCTTACGAGTTGCAACGATTTTTATTTCGAATAGAATGATAACTCGGTTTAATACTGCGTCACGTCACCAAATGCATTCTCAGCTGCCACTTCGTTAAAAAGAATAACATCCCGATCTTTGTCTCCGTCCATCTTAAGCAGACGACCTACCGGGATCAACTCGCCACCACTGAATCGAGTGCGATTTTGCTTGCTCAACGATAACCGTTGAATAGTATGAGCAAGTTTAGTTGAAATCACGGCTGCAGAGGTACTTCGTTTTGACACGGGCGGAGTGAAATCCAACGGCGCTGGCACTGCTGGTATCGTCTCTTTTTTTGAGCGATAGATGTCAACACTTGGCAACTCGTCCCCGAAAAAAGTAATATACAATTCCAAATTCTCGGCAGGAACGGAGGCTGATTAGGTCTTGACAAGTCGCTTAAGATCGAGAGACTCTTCAAACATCCTACGGCACCACCGAAAGACACGATTAGCGACCTACACACGACACTTCTTACGGTGTTTTTTTGCGTACTTCGATCTTCATGGTCCGTTTTCAGATTCTTAGCAACCAACACGCGCGCTTTCACATTCTATTCCAGTCCTGCATACTGACCAGTTAGGAGTTTAAACGTCCCACTTCCTCGAGCTTGATCTTCACGCAGACTTCGCGCATCATCAGCACTGATACGGAACCCTCGCATATACGCTTCAAAATACATCTTGACACTCTCATTGTCATTCTCCCATATCTGTGGAGATTCATTTCCCAGCAGGTATATAAATCAAATACAAAACGTGGTTTAGTCCTTTGTGATGTCTCCACTAGTATAAAGTTGAACTGTAGCCGGTGCGAACACGCACGGTGCGGCTAGCGCACAGAGAAAGACTTTCCTTAAGCGGCGAAGTGCCGCTACTTAGCAGATACGCCCTTTGTAAAAGGGCTTAGTAGGAGATTTCTCTCCTACTCGGGGCCAAGATTTCCCTTGGTTTACTTGTTAGACTTAACTAACGCCTTGAGACAAGGCTTCACTTAGAAAGGGAGTGGCTAAAGGAGGTATTTCTTTTGTCCACAAACACTCACAGCACGCGCGACCGGTCGAGGTCGTGCGTCTTGCTGGATAGGCGTGTTTTGTAAAGTGAATGTATATTTAATATGTAATTAGCCTAAATTAATTTAAACTGATGTAAACTATATGTAATACTAAGTAGAACTTACTAAATTCGTACCTAGCTAAATGTAGTGTACACCACCTGTGTACTAACACGTGTCTGGCTGCCACGCCTCCACCAAGGGCTCCTGCCCTGATTGGTTAAAATAACCAATAGGTCCAAACCTTTCGGACCGGTCAATACTGACCCCAACCGTAGTGTACTTACGTACACAACATAACTAAATGTAACCAGAATGTAACCCTGTTACATACTCCCCCATCAAGACTATTTGTAGCCGGTGCGTATACGCACGGTGCGGCTAGCGCACAGAGGAAGACTTTCCTTAAAGCGGCGTTCGCCGCTACTTAGCCGATACGCCCTTATTAAGGGCTTAGTAGGAAAGAGCTCTCCTACTCGGGGCCAAGATTCCCGGGTTAGTTTACTGTAGCCTTTGCTAGTGCCTTAACGGCAAGGCTCCCTTACAAAGGGTGTAGCTAAGGGGAGGGCTCTCCTTACGCTACGGCACTCACTACACGCACGACCGGTCGAGGTCGTGCGTCTGTAAGATAGAGTGAACTGTAAAATGAATATATTTAATATGTAATTAGCCTAAATTAATTTAAACTAATATAAAATATATGTAATACTAAGTAGAATATTCCTAATTCGTACCTAGCTAAATGTAGTGTACACACCTGTGTACTGACACGTGGATGGCTGACACACCACCACACCAAGAGCCCATGCCCTGATTGGTTAAAATAACCAAAGGTTCGAAACCTTTTAACCCGGCCAATACTGACCTCAACCGTGGTATACTCATGTACACCAACACTCAGTGTTACCCGAATGTAACCCCGTTACATCCTCCCCCATCAAGACTATTGCTTACGCAATAAACAAAATTTTGTTGGAGAACTCCAACGCCATACCTCTGGCTGTCCACTGTAGACCCTCAGCGGTGCTATGGACGCAAACTATTCCGACAGCTCGGAAGTGGACGCCCTTGGGGAGCTCTCCCCAACGGCTAGCCATGTTGATAGCGCCGAACGGCGCTATCAGTCATCCAACCCATTCCCCACAAGTGGGGTAAACGAACTAACTCGTGCGCCACCGTTACCCGCTAGGGGTAATACCTCCAGGTTGCCACAGGCAACCAACACCAATGAACCGTCCTTGGTTCAAGAGGCCCGACGTGCCGGACGGGCACGTAAGGGACCTCGCGACCCTCAAAAGAGGGCTAAGAAAGCGGTCAAGAGGGGTTTATCCTCTTATACCCCAGGACCAGCGGCTATACTGCCGCGTGAAATTGTGCATCGGAACCAAATCCGGGCCCGGCTACTAACGCCCAAACATTATTCCGTTAAGTCCTACCGGACGCTCCTCGGGAAACAGGCACGCGGTGCCCTCGTGGATGTTCTCCGCGAGATTCCCCTTGTTCTCCTGAGGGACGAAAGCGTCGAAGACGCAGAACAGGCGTTCCGCGCCTGGGCGGAAAGGGAGAAACACCTCCCCAGTTTCGATGCGCTGTACAACATCTTTTCCGAACACGACGTTCGGGTAGAGAGAGCGCTACGCTTGGACTATTCTCAGGCCAAAGCGCAAGGGCAATTGCCTGCCTCCTATTATACGCGCTCTGCTCTCGATGTGGTGCCGGAGAGCAAAGCAAGCACAGAATCTGTCTCCGGCGAACTCCTAGCTATTGGGAGTGAAGGGGCCACTTCAGCCCCTTTGGTCGTTGACTATCAGTGGGATTCTCCCACTCGAAAGCGTCAACGACGTCACGGCAATCCTGCCGCAGGGGATTCTCGTGCTCCCACGAGTTCTGGGAATGTGGATACCCTTTCCACTTCACCAGGTACTGGGTCTCACCCCGGTGATGACGTCGTGCCATCAGGCGTTCCACATGATAATGTGGCGTACCCTCCGTATCGAGCACTGGAGGAGGGGGTCGCGCTATTGCGGCGTGACTTCCACGAGCGCTGTGATCGGCACAGCCTTCGCATCCAAGATGCTCAGGAGGAACTCCGCAACGAGGGGAGTGCGAATGAACGCATCGAGGAGCGGCTTGCCTCTCTCGAGACTCTCGTTGCGGAGATTCAGGGTCGTATATCAACCCTGTCGGAGATGTTCCGACCTGTTGCGCCTTTCGGCTATCCGGTTTCTCACCCTCCTCCGAGAGGGGACCCGCCTCCGGGTTCTGGTATGGCTTAAGCATACCCACATAAAAGGTTGGATGCGTACGCATCGCCTTCGTGATGTCTAAGGTGTACGACAAGCCCTTTCGGGCTAACACCTTAAAGGGGCCCACAAACCTGGCGCGCAGTTTATTGCGCAACACATTTGAAACTGCATGTGTAGGAAGATTTTTAGCGTTTAATAAAACACTTTCTCCTACTTTGTATACCTTTTTGGTTACGCCGTCCCTTTCGGTCAGCTTGCTCCTTCTGCTTGTCTTGGCTTTCCGCCATGGCATCGCAACGGGTCGTAAGACACTAAGGCGCGTCGATAAAAACTTATCGATGTGATTTCGCACAGATACAGGGCTGACATCGGGGAATCCTCCCCCCTCAAGCCCTGGGCCACACACACGTGGCGTTAACGGAACCCTCGGATTCACCAATCCGTTCACTTAAAACGGGGTAAACCCCGTAGATGCAAGTACCGAATTGTTGATAGCAAATTCAACCATCGGGAGCATCTCACTCCAACTCTGTGGAGAATCCGGACATAAACTCCGGAGAATATCCTCCACAACGCGATTAACGCGTTCCGTCTGACCGTCCGTCTGCGGATGATCCGCAGTGGACATGAGGATCTTGGTGCATATCACCTTAAACAACGCTCCCCAGAATTGTCCCGTAAAAGGGGGATCCCGATCCGACACAACGGAATTGGGTAGACCATGCTGTCGAAAGACACGGTCTAGGAACACTTTTGCTGTTCATTGTCCATCTATGGACTCTGGCACCGCCGCCAGGTGAGCCATCTTGCTCAAACGGTCTACAAAGACCAATATGCCGGCGTTCCCGGCCTTATCCTTCGGAAAACCGAAGATAAAATCCATGCTAATGGATTTCCAACACTCCGTTGGAACCGATAAGCTCGCCAAAGGCGCAGCTGAACTTGCATAGGGTTTAACCCTCTGACACGTCTCACAGGTGCGTATATACGCATCGACCCACTTTTACATATTGGGCCACCAATACAAAGCGCTTAAAGCGCTGTAGGTCTTATCCCGACCTAAATGACCCCCGGTAGGGGCGTCATGTGCCTCAAAGAGGACTCTATACTTCAGTTCCTCATTATGAGGAACAACCACCCGCGGAGTGTCCTCCGCGCTCGTGCTATAATATAGCAGACCGTCACAGTACATGTAACGGTGTAAACGAGCTTTAGCTCGACTTGACAGGGTTGGCTCAGACGAGCCAAGACCCTTTTCACCTAACGCGCGGATAAGCGCCGTACATTGTGGGTATTTCTCATACGCCTGGCGTATGAGATCCACCACAGACGTGGTGACGAATGTCGCGTGAGCGAGCTCGTAATCGGGACGACGCGACAACGCGTCTGCAAGCAAGTTTTGCTTGCCAGGTTTATACTTAACCTCAAAGTTGTACTCCACAAAGAAGGAGAGCCAACGGGCCATCCGTTGCGAGAGATGAGGCGACTTTGTCGCTGTCCGTAAGGACGCGTGGTCTATATAAACCACGAACGGCTTTGAGCCGAGTAGGTGAACCCTAAATTTGACAAGAGCATACTTCATTGCAAGTAGCTCCTTGTCATGAACGGGATAATTCCGTTCTGCAGCTTTAAGCTGCCTCGACTCAAACGCAATTATGCGTTCCCTTCCTGCATCGTCTGCTTGTAACAAAGCACATCCGATTACGAAATCGTAGGCGTCGCCGACGACACTAAATGGTTTCCCAGAGTCTGGGAGAGCAAGAACGGGAGCTTTTAACAAGCTCCCCTTAACCGCTTCAAAAGCGTTTCGGTGTTCAGTTTCCCAACACCAATCAACATCCTTCTTAAGAAGGTCGGTCAATGGCTTCGCCATTTCAGCGTAGTTCTCGCTGTACTTGTGGAGATAGTTGGCTAATCCAAGCCACTTCCGTAAATCTCTAAGATTTACAGGCGAAGGCCACTCCAAAATGGCTTTCACCTTCGCGGAATCCGCCCGCACTCCATCCTTACCGATGAAGCATCCGAGGAAAGGAATTTCCTCAGCACCAAAGATACATTTGTATGCGTTTGCATATAACTTATTCTCTCGCATACATTCGATCACCGCTCGAAAGTGTATCAGGTTCGTCTGAACATCAGACGAGTCGCCTTCCGCGCGACTATGAACGAATATATCGTCGAAGTACGTATGAGCGTACTTTCTATGAGGGCGGAAGAGTTGAGTCACCAAGCGATTGAAAGTCGCTGGTGCATTTGAAAGCCCTTGTGGCATAACTATCCACTCCCACAGCATGCCAATAGGCGTGCTAACCGCTGTCAGCGGAATATCGGACGCTCGCATGAGCACCTGATAATACCCGTCCACCAGATCTAAGGCACTGTACACAGTACAGCCCGCCATATTGTTCTGGAGGACATCCTTCCGAGGAATCGGAGTCTGTATGGGTACAGTAGCTGCATTCAGATTGCTGTACGCATGCACAATGCGCCACTTTCCGTTCGGTTTACGAACACAAAAAGTGGTAAATGAGTGGGCAGACTTACTCTCCCGTACCATCCCTTCCTCTTCTTTCCCCTTGAAGAATTCGTCGATGACGTCGCATTGTTCCTTGGGGAGAGGCCACTGCCTAGTGACGCAGTATTTGGTTCCGGGAACCAAATCAATTTCATGTCGGACTCCCCGATCCGGTGGTTACCCCATCGGCGGGTTGTCACCAATGACATCTCCAAATTCCTTTAATAAGGAATGGTAAGGGTCCTCAGGATCCGGGAGGATCTTGAGGCCGCTTCGGGCATTCAATGCCTGTTTGGTTTGCATCAAACTTACTCGTCCATCGTGGATGAGGAGTTCAACTCCTCTTCCGGACGTAGTACGACAACTTCGTCGATTCCATCTGCTTTCAAAGCAGCTTCAAATTCGTTGAAGGACATCTCCTCCAACGACAACAGTTCGCCTACCCCAGGCAACTGTTCCAGGCTTACGCCTTCCGTGACAACACCTGTCACACTATTCAGCATCCGATAGGACTGCTGACTACTGGCCTCGGGACTCATCCCGGGACCCAGATGGGGGGAGTCAATTGCCCCATCTATTGGAAGCGCACCGCGCCTATACACAGAGGTCTTTACCTCCACAACCGGTGACTCGCCGGTCTCACCTAATACGGCGTGGTCGGAATCTATTCCGACGTGCGAAAGAGACAAACTACGGGTCTCTTCGCTTGGAAGCGCCTCACGCTTAACCACAGGGGTCTCTACCCCTACCACTGGAGTCGCAACTTGTTCGCCGAAGACGGCGTGGTCGGAACCAATTCCGACCTGTAGAAGAGACAAACTTCGGGGCTCTTCTCTAAGCGCCTCACGCTTAACCTCACAGGATTCCACCTCTATCACTGGCGACTCACCAGTCTCGCCTATATCGGTGCGGGGATTAACCGCCGAATCCCTTTCATCAAGGAACACTTCCTTGACCTCATTGGGACTGATCATATCAGACATCCCAATCTCTGGCATCTCACGCCAGAATCGCTTTTGCGATCGAGCAAAGGTGGGTTCATGACTCGCGAATGCTTCACCCGATTGCGGGTGCGTTGAGCCAATGGACTTAGACTTCCAGTATATCCATGGCTCGTGGCGCTCCATCCACTTCGTGCCCAGAATGAGGTCATACCCCGAGTCCAAATACAGGACTAGGCAACGTTCTAAGCCTCGAAGTCTGCAAACTTCAGCTTAAGGTCAATCTAGACCTTGGGTACAGAAACCTGTACGCCCGTCGCTAGACGGACCGTGACAATGTCACTAGAACGTGCCTCTAGGGCCTCGGCTTACAGCCGACTCTTCTCAACAGATGCCCGTCTGACATAATTGTCAGACGCTCCAGAGTCTATCAAGACTCTCCAAGGCTTATCAAATCCTTTCACGTCCGCAAGGACGACCAGCAAACCTGGCTGCTACACCAACTCGGTGCTAGAAAGCACCTTTTCACTCGGGGCTTTGTGCTGTCGGCCCCTACCCTGGGGTTTAACAGCACTGAGGGACCTACTGGTAGCCGTCGTTTCCCGACGGCTTGGGAGAGGGCCTTTTCCCCGCCCTCGGCCCCTTATAACGAGTGTCTCGCTGGGGATTTTTCGGACGTCTGTTCCGCAGATGATCCGTGCTTCCACACAGGAAGCATATTAGCGGCCCATGCCGCTGCAGCATGTCGAGGAGATCCGCTTCGAAGCCTAGCAGGAAGGAGTCAGAGTGACTCCTAGCGGGAGGTTTCTCTTCCGCTTCGACGTGACTCTGGTCCATGGGTTCGGGACCCAGCTTAGAGGAACGAAAGTTCCTCTCGGCGTTAAACGCCATCTTAAACGCCTCCCCCAGGGATTGGAGTCGGCATCGGAACAGCTCTAAACGTATTGGCCCTTCTTTCAGGACTCCCATGAACACGGGAATCGACACATCGTCCGAATACTCTTTAGCGTACATCCCTGCCAACATGGTCTTAAGTTATTGGATGTATGTCTCCAAGTCCCTAGTGCCCTAATGGCACCTCGAAAACACCAACTGATTCTGGAAAACCAGATCAGGCGTGGCGTACATTTTCATAAGATTTTTCTTAAGGACTTTTCAGGTCGGGAACACGTCCGTGACCGACTCCGGACACGTAAACGCCCATGCAATGGCATTACCCGTGAGATGGGTCAGTGCAAGTTCCACTTGCAAGTGATACTCGATCACATTCGCTGTGGCGAAGGACGTTTCGACCTCGCGAAGCCACACATAAACGTTATCACCTTTTTCACCGGTGAATTTCTTTATCTTAAAGGACAACGGAGGGCGCACCCCCGTGGACGTGGAATGACTTACACGACAACTCGCCTCATGAGCGATGAGGGCATTGACCCTCGCCTTTACGGCCTAAAGGCCCTGCTCCACTAGGAGCTGCATACCATCATCGCCCAAGATGGACAACAGCCTGTTAAAGGCTTCTTGTTGGAAGGGGGTTAGCTTACCCCAATCCTCTTGGTTCATCCTTTGCAGAGGATGTTGTCGTCTACCAACACAGGTGTTGGATTGACTACAAGTGCTACCAGATAAAGCAGGTGCGTACACGCACGGTGCGGCTAGCGCACAGAGGAATACTTTCCCTAAGCGGCGATACGCCGCTACTTAGCCGATACGCCCTTTGTAAAAGGGCTTAGTAAGAGATCGCTCTCTTACTCGGGGACAAGATTCCCTTGGTTTACTTGTTAGTAAAGACTAACGCCTTGATACAAGGCTTCCCTTAAAAAGGGGGTAGCTAAGGGAGGTATTCCCTTTTACTACAACACTTACTGCGCGCGCGACCGGTCGAGGTCGTGCGCCTGGAAGTATTAGAGTATTTTTTAAACTGATTTTTATTTAATATGTAATTAGCCTAAATTAATTAAAATAATGTAAACTATATGTAATACTAAGTAGAAATTAATCAATTCGTACCCAGCCGAAATTTAATGTATACCACCTGTGTACCAACACATGGCAGGCTGCCACGCCTCCACCAAGGGCTCCTTCCCTGATTGGTTAAAATAATCAATAGGTCCGAACCGTTCGGACTGGTCAATACTTGGCCTTAACCGTTGTGTACTTACGTACACCAACGTAACCAAATGTAACCCTGTTACAGTTTCATTGTCTCCTCCATGGAGGAGTTCGTCGAGAGCCAGTAAGATTTGAGCATCCTATTGACGCTCTCGACGGGGGAAGTTGTCCGGTTCCCTAAGTTGAGATTGAACCTCGTAAAACAATGTTCACCCTCGCGAATAGTCGGCTTGATTTGCCGATTGAAATACTTGACGATCTCGGTTTGGGCGGCAAAGAGCACCAACATTTTATCCCACTCTGCCTGGAACTCAGAGGCAGTCTCGCGCGTAGAGACTATTTACCACTGATACCAAATGACAGACTTCAAGAATTAAACTTGATCGACGCCGAGAAACCGCGGGGGCGACTGATCTCCCTTTTCTATAGACCGCACGACGTCATTAAGACGCCCGAACCGAAGGTTCTCTTCGGCGGTGAGATTTTCTGAACCGCTGTTCTTGTCGCCGTTGGAACGTTGGACTTGGCCCGATTCGTGAGATGGAGCTCCGGGCGGCACCTTCTTCGCGTCTCACTTGCGGGAGATGTTCAACGCCACGTTCTTTTTCAAGTGAAACTTGCAGAGCTGAAGTTGTGTGTTGGGGAATAACTTCCGGAGTGCGTTCCTCATGGCAGTATCGGCATCGGTCGTCGCGGTAAGCAGATCGGCGTCCGTAACCCGAGTGCGATGTTATCGGTACTTCTCCATCATCCAGTAGAATCCAACCTCGAGCTCCGTATTAATAATCCCAAAGGCGATAGAGGCGGAGTTGTCAAAAGGCGTCATCACAATGACCTGGAAGAAAGCCAAACGGTACTTATTGGTCTGATAATTATTGTCAAACAATCTTGTCCAGGGGAATTCTTCAGTATCCGGTTTCCAAACGTATGCGTCACATACAGACCTTCCATCTTCTGGCTTTTTGGATCCCCTCCCAGCCACTTGACAGTGTATGAAACACCCTCTCGCTCGTCAAGATCCCTGAACATCGCTTGCGTCGGGGTATACCCACCGAGAGCGGTCTGTTTCGCGCGGCGCGGGCGTTATTCGCGTCGCCGGACGTGAAAAACAACTCCAAAAACTGCTCCCGGATGGTCTGGGCGATGAACCGGTTTTGCATCGCAGGGTCGTGAACGTAGTCAGCGATCTGTGACTTCCCCTCAGCGTTAATCCCCCGGAAAGTCGCGATATGTTCCATATTCTGCGCGGAGTGTGTTTTATCCTCTAGCACCCATTTGGTGCTATCAGAGTCCAGCATCCACTTCTGTCCAGTCTTTGTGGTGCACGTCGCGAAAATCCTGAATTTGCAGTCACAATTCTTCGTCGATGACTGCCTAATATTTTGTCCGCGTGTTGCAACCACGTCGTCAAGGAGACACATTATCGTGTAGGGGTTAAATTACCGGGCTTAGTTTTCCCGGTGTAAGGATCTTTTACGCCGTTGTATCCACGGGTTTTGTATACCCCGTAGCCAGCTAGGGTCGAATACTGACGATATGCCGACATCAAGTCGTCGATCGAATCGAACTTTTCGGTGCGAAAATGGTGTTCCTCCGGGGTCACGGACAGGGGAGCAGGCGCGGGAGACAGTACCGAATGGGAGGCACCTACCTCACATACTCTTTTGGGGCGGGCGCAATAACTTTAATCTGAAAAACTTTTGTACGAGTTGGAAAACGATCGCGCCCGAAGAATGGCAAAAAGATCCAAGGAAAAAGTCAGAAGTAGTGAAAGTAAATCTTGCGAATTCTTTTGACTCGTGCAGGTCGTGGAAAAGTGGGTGATGTAGTTGGATGCACGAAACCTTCTCTGTAACCGCGTTGGTTATTTTTTTGTGGCTGGTGCACAAGGTATTGTGGCTGGTTACCGCTACAGGATACCTTTTTTACCGCTATACGATACCATCTCAAAAAAAAATTGTCACACAAACTTAAACTCGATCCTGTAATATCTAATACCCGATTAAAATTCGTGCCATTTACGTCTAACATTGTTATTAGATGCAATCTGTAGCCAACCGTAATCAACTGCGGCGTATTTATGAAAACTTCCTATTTCCAGTTCACTGCATACTTAAGGGGAATGTTAAATCGCCCCCCCCCAATTGTTAATTCGACCCCCCCCCCGCCCATTTCTACACATCGATGTAACAATGCCCTTATTATAGGGGAATGTTAAATCGACCAGCTGTATGATAGGCATGAACGTATTCATATCGGACGCGCTGAGTCACTTTATCGCCAAACATGTGGTGTACGACGCAGTTACCCTCTTTGAAGAAGTCAAATCGCGTGAGCAGCTCAGCAATGGTTTTTTGGTTGTGCTGCGGGTGAATCCTACGACTGTTTATCAGGAAGCTTAGCCATGTGCTCGAACATTTGCTGCAGATTCTCTCCCCGTACCACACGGTGATGTCTGGTACTGTTCAAACGCCTGCAGCACTGTCTGCACCACATTCGAGGACGTGGAGTGATAGTCGGTACCAAATCATATGCAAAAGCTTTGCTACGAAGTGAGGTGTTAATGTACACAATGCGGAGACTGTTAGGAGTCTTGGAAGCCTGTTGAAAATACGCAAGGTATGCTTTCTTCTCTGCTGACTCAGCAAGACTGCAACCAATATTTTGCTCTGCCAGGCGGTACACTAGGATATGCCCAAAATTGTTGGAATCCAGGTTTGCCCGCACGCTCTCAGACATAAAATCAACGCCCAGCACGGCCACTGATTGAATACCCTTCGTAGCCATCTTAGATGCAGCTTTTCCCATGGCGAGTGAGTCAGCAATAAATGTGTGCGGCCAGGATAACGATGACAAAATACCCTGGAGCTCTGGGTCCATATAAAAGTGCGCAACGATCCCCATCTTTTTCTTATGCAACAAAGCATCTAGTTCCTTGAACACCTGCAGTTCAGGCTTCAAATAGTTGACCTGAGCTTCAGAAAATGATCCTTGGGCGGACACTTCGTCAGCAGAAACCTATGTGAACACCATTCTGATTACTATCCGCACCGATTAAAGTCACGGCAAAAAGGATGCGCGCACCAAAATAGAGGGAAATGGACGGTCCCATGACGCGGCGAGTGATGCTGGTGCGGCAAGTGTAGAATGCAGACGCAAGAGGCGTGATAAGAGTGCGTAGGTACGGCAGACTTTCAAGGTCCGTCACTTTAGACAGCCCCCTCGCGAGCCATCGTCACTTTCGAAGACGTAATTACTTACAATATAAAAAGGGCATTGTTTCATCGATGTGTAGAAATGGGCGGGGGGGGGGAGATTTAACATTTCCCATACTTAAACTTTCAATTTCGACAGTTACTTCAATTCACTGGATTTGCAGGGACTACAGGATTGATCTCTTTTCACGACTTTCAAAACGTTATTATTCACCAGAGAGGGAATTTCTTCTTAATCGCTACTTCCCACTTAAATTTATTAGCGATTTCATTGCTTCAGCAAAAAATTTTGTATCCACCCAAGAATTGGAACTCACTGCACACAATTTCTTTGCGCCCAATTAAATCCCCTTGGTTTCTTCCGCTTCCGTTACCCTTGATACATTTTTCTTTGTGTAGCTTTGGGTAGCATGATGTTCCCCTTATCATCCCTTGCTTTCTTCAACTTGTTTTTACCTTTTTTCTTCGGTTTACTCTCCTTCATGCCCTTGTGCTCCTATTACATCTTCCTTTCCTTGTAATTTCTTCATTGCGCTCTTGATCATGTAAGCGTTACTACCACTTCTTGATCGTCTTATAAATATACATTGTATCTCTTGATTTTTACCTATCTCGACAATTAGTCCAATTTCGCTCTATGAGCGAGGAATTTCTTTCCAGGATTCTTGGATGCGGTCAGGGTGAACCGAAGCAACAATTCCACTTTGAATTCGCCTTTTTCCTGTCAACGAATTGGGGTCACCTTTTCTCAAGTTCGCGCTTGTCGGCCTCCAGATAGTTATGTATGCAGCATATACCACTCCATCGCATTCATACAATGTCTGGCGATCAAACGTTTCATCCACAGTTTCAATTTCCCTCAAAAAGTAACTTGTTTTTCACCAGGTGCATACTTGCACCACTATCGACGAGTAGCTGTGCACTCTGAATTTGGAAAAATATGTCCCGATTCGCTGTGTCCGTATCATTCCATCTTTTTTTATATTCCACTTAATTCTCGGATCGTTTCGTAAATTTCAACATGCGCGAGAAGCTCTTTTTTGATTGAGCAAACTGGTATAGTTCTTCTGCTTGACGCAAAGAGTCGTGTCTTGTGTCGTCAAACTTAGCGATTAAAATAGTTTTTAACTCATGTTAGACAAAATCTATAAGATTCCCAGAGCAGAAGGTTCACATCCACGGCAATGGCAACCAAATAGAGATAATGCTCATTCCAGTTCTCGTTGGAGTGTTTATCATCGTAATAATTTACGGATTGGGCTGTTGGGGTCGTGGTGTGAATGAATTCAGACTTTTTTCACCACACGACCAAGTTTTGGATACTCATTTCACCATGGGTTCACTGCCTGTTGTAACGTCTCTGGCAGTGCCACCGAGGTAGTTCCAGCTTTATATCGGACCAGAAAGATCCACAAGCCGATTCGGCAATTGAAATTGGTGGTTTCCACTCCTTGAAACCATCTCCAATACTTCTTTTCCGTAAAATATCCTGATAAACAGCTCGCATTCGTTCGCATATTTTGAGCGTGTGGCTTCATTCCTGGATTCCTGGTCCCCCCAAAAAATCCCGAAGTGTGGTGAAGTGGAGATGGAAGTTTATGACCGGTTTATACCGGTATACCGTTGAACGGTTTGGGGCGATCGGGTTGGTGAAAAGGGAAGAGGATTTTGGGCCAATCGTGTGTCAGGAGTGTCAAGTACGCAGTTTTAGGTGAGTCAGACGATGTTCCATGTAGTTTACATAGTAGTTTTTTTAAATGGATATTAAATAGGGTTTTCCTAACTTACATACCGTATAACGTACATACCCCCCTAAAACCCTGCACCCAATCATCCCTAAACCCTAAACCCTAAACCCTGCAGGCTGAAAAGAGCCAATCAAAGGGGGTATGCACGATACATACGGTATGTAAGTTAGCAATTCCCTATAGCAAAACCCATATTTAATAGGGTATGCACGATACATACGGTATGTAAGTTAGCAATTCCCCATTAAATATGGGTTTTGCTTAGTGTTGAAAACGGCTCGGCTGAAGCCGGTTCAGCCGTGGCTTGAGCCGTTTTCCAAATATTTTCTCTTGAATGAATATATTCTGAATATCAAGGATACAAAAGTATGTTCTTGCCATTTTGGCAAAAACAGATTGAATTCAGAAGACTCTGACTATGATATATATATGCACATGGATTGCTCTCACACTTTGTTGCATCTCAAAAGTTTCTACCCAACTGATGAGAATCGGAGGATGACGTGATGGGCGGAGTAGAGCATTTCATAGAAACTTCTAGCTAGGTTTGCATGTGTGTAAAAAGGCAGCCCGTCCGCTGTATCTTCCTCTACTGTACGCATTAATACATGAATTATCTCTCTATTCTGTCCTTACGATACATATCACCAACTTTCAATATAATAAGTATACTCAAGCCGAGCCACATACATGGCTTGGCTTGGAGCTGAAGCCGAGCCACATTTAATGGCTCCGAGCCGAAGCCAAGCCGAGCCGAGCCGTTTTCAACACTAGTTTTGCTAACGTACATACCGTATGTATCGTGCATACACTAATCTTACATTATCGTACGTGTCTGTGCAAAATGCGCATTGACAACTCTATTATATTACCCCCGCGCATTAACCGCTGATTATAGTAAAATGGACGCCTTTGCCGTTAGCACAACTTTCGACTCGCATGATGATGCGCGCGGCGCGGAAAAAAAATACCACGAGTGCGCTCGTAAGACTGGATTCTCAGTGAGGCTTGGGACCGCGAAGAAGGAAAAGGATGGGACTATCAGGAAGAGGGATTTTTTGTGCCATCGGGAAGGCGAAACGGCTTCAAAGGATGAGGACGACTCCAAAACGACACGCAACCGAGAATCTACAAGATGTAAATGCAAGGCTATGCTTCGCGTATCGAAGCAGGCGAACGGAAGATGGAAAGTGTTACAGTTCAGCAATGAACACAACCACGACCTTCTGACACCAACGGAATCAGCACATCTAGCAGCATATCGTGGATTCAATGCGGATCAGCGAAGCACAATACTTCTGCAACGAAGTGCAGGATTACGGGTTCCTGAGATCTACAATATGGTAATGTAACGTGGATCAAAAAGGATACTGGAAACCTTATAGAGTCAACTTCTCAGAAGGACGAAAATGACGCGGAAAACCTGATACTCTTGCTGAAGCATAAGAAGGATTTGGATATCGATTTTCGATATGAGTATACCTTGGACGCGTAGGGACGATTAGAGCACGTATTCTTCATGTTTGGGATTTCAAAGAGACTCTATCACCGCTTTAGGGACGTCATAGTCTTTGATACCACGTACAAACGTAACAGGTTTAATATGCTTTTTGCTGTTTTCTGTAGTGTCAATAATCATGGACAGACAATACCTTTGGCCGGGGCACTGCTGAGGGACGAAACCGCGCCACGTTTGTATGGCTATTCGAAACCTTCCTCAAGTCTGTCCAAATGAAACCTCCCAAAAGTATCTTGACAGATCAGGATCAATGGATGACAGAAGCCATCGAGAAAGTCTTTCCGGGAACTATCCATGCATTCATTCTGCATGTGGCATATTACGCAGAAATTCCTTAAATGGTTTTCCTCAAAACTTGGAGCACGGTATAAAGATTCTTTGAAGGAGTTCTACGCAGTGATGCATGTACAGTATGAATCGGATTTTGACGTCAAATGGAATGACCTCCAGTTGGAATTCGAACTGGAAGACAACAGCCATATGGAGCAGATATATACTTTGCGTCGCAAGATCTGCCCTTGTTTTTTGCGCATGTTTTTGCTGATATGGTGACTACCCAAAGGAGTGAAAGTATCAATGCTCTGAGGAATCGCCTCCTGGACTCCAAGACCTCCCTTTCCAAGTTTCTCACCCAATTCGAAGAGTGCCTTGCTGAACGTGAGAAAAGCAATACTGAGGCTTGCATGAAGTTAAAATACAACATCGCTCGGTTGTGAACCAGGTTTCCATTTGAAGAGCAAGCTGCAAAGCGGCTAACGAAGTACGCTCGAGATCTTTATGCTGATGCGATAATTGAATCGGTTCAGTATAGTTGTGATTTTCTGGCGGATGATGATCAAAAAGTACGAGTTTGGGGTGGAAAGAATTGGAGGAAGCTCATTCCGAAGGGTAGTAGTTTACGGCAAGGATGGAGCTCATCTGAATTGCTCTTGCAATCTTCTGTCTTTTGCCGGAGTAGTCTGCCGACATATTTTTCGAGTGTTGGTGCAAATGAATGTGCACACACTACCTGAAGGCGTCTTCCCTAAAAGATGGCGAAAGTATGATGAAACAGGAAGCGAGATCCTGGAATTCTTGGAAGATTCTGCCGTACATCAACGTTTCCAGCCTTCGCCTGCGGACGTTTCCGAAGAAATTGTAAGCTCAGAACTTAGCCGGGACGGGTGCGCCGCATGCTTTAACGACCTCATGCAGTACAGTCGGGAAATCTGCAAAACGGCGTCGGAGGGGGATCGGGATACCTATATTAACACGAAAAACGCCCTGAAAGCGCTACTCAAAACACTTTACGCGACGCCGAACGAGAAAGAGCCTGAGTAAACTACGGAAGATTATCCCACTACTACGAACACGGCTGAATCAGACAATTCTGAAGACGCTATTCACCACATGGAAGACATTTGCATCGCGGTAAAAAATCCTCCAAAGTCGAACATAAAAGGGCGTAAGAAGGAAACTCGACGTCAGTCAGCGGTGGAGCAATCACTAAAGAAAGTGTTGGCACAGGCGACTTGGGTAGCTTGAATTCGTGTTCTTGTTTGGGCTGTAGCAGCTCTCAATAGCTGTAGCCCGCAGTGTCGTTTTAGGCTGCTCGAAGTTTGTAAAAAGATCAGAAGTCATATATATTAATCAAATATAAACAATTTAAGTCATTGACTCGAGCTTAATATTCCTAAGCGCTACTGACTTAAAACCTGTATACACCATACATAAAAAATGTTATCAGCCAATCCGTTTCCACCATATGGTTTACCTTGAAAGCCCATCATGGCTACATGGAAAATCAACACTCCTCCTGAAACGGCGCGCGCTGTAACACCCTCAATTCAAACCGATTTGGTTTCGCAAATCTTGGACCCGCTGCGCACTCAAATCCTTCGTACGTAGGTCTGCCACCATATCCAAACTTGGTACATGAGTCGCTTTAATCACTCCTTTTTTGCTCAGGTCCTTCAAAAACTTCAACTTGATGTCGATATGTTTCGTGCTTACAGCACTTGCCTCAGATTCCACGTGCGTGATAGCTGCTTGGTTATCCATCTTCATCAGCAGAGGTGTTCGCGAAAGCAAACCAATTTCCAGCAACAATTCACGAAGCCCCAATGCTTCGCGTCCACCGACAGCAGCAGCCACGAATTCAGCTTCAGCCGTAGATAACGCCACGGTAGTCTGCTTCTTACACTTCCATGAAACGATAATACCATTTAAATACACCACCACTGCGCTCACACTCTTTCGATCCTTCCTGTCACCTCCAAAATCAGCATCCGTGTAGCAGGTACTTCGAATTGGCAGTGGCAATTCGTCATCGTGGCTTAGTCGGAGTTTCAAACTCTTGGTACCCTTTAGGTACCTTACGACTCGCTTCGCTGCTTTGAAGTCCCCCACCGTAGGCGCGTGCGTGCGCCGCGTTACGCGGTGCACTGCGAATGCAATATCTGGGCGGGTACAACGAGAAATCCACAGGAGGCTGCCCACCAACGATTGAAAAGTCTTCACACTTGGGAAATTCTCCCTTGACTGGGGTGGCAGCAACTCCTTGAAGCCTTCCACACCGTCCATGTTGAGCACCGGCGTGCGCGTCACATTTATTTTCGTAAAATCATGCGCGATCAGGAGCTCATCGATAGCAGCCTCCTGATCCAACTTATATCCATCATGAATGTTTCCTTCAATACGAACACCCCGGAACTTGCTCACGACCCCAAGGTCCTTGAGCTCCAGTACTTTCATTTCGTCAAAAAACTTATCAACCGCTTCTGACGTGCTTCCAGTGACCAATAGTTCATCCACATATGCTCCAACTAGCACGGTACCATCCACACCACGCCTGACAAATACGCAGGTATCGGTGACGCATTGTTGAAAGTCCAACCCTTCCAATGTTTGGCACAGCAGTTGATGCCATAGCCTGCCAGCCTGTTTGAGACCGTACAGATTTCTTTCCAACTTTAAAGAAAGTTCATCATTCGATTCCACATCAAAAACTTCATATAACTCCACCGGAATCTGCATACCTTGTGGAATCTTCAGATGGATTTCACAATCATCTTCCGCTTTTGCTTTCGGGTAGGCGCTCGGCACATCACCGTGCCGCGCCGGTACCCCCCCAAATCTGTGGCATGGCCAGGATCACCTTTACGTTGTCGACTTCCATGACTGTCGAAAACGTGAAGTGGTAATCCTGGCCATAAACTTGGCGATCACCGCGCGCCACCAGTCGAGCCTTATAGCGCTCGACTGTTCCGTCCGCGCGCAACTTAGTCTTGTACACCCACTTAGTGGGCAGCAACTTCTTGTCTGGACGGCGCTTGATAATTTTCCAGGTCCCAATTTCTTCAAGCGCTTGCAGCTCCTCCTGTTCCGCCTTCGTCCACAAGTCGGAGTGTGCGCCTTCATGCGCCTCCTTGTAGGACTTCTGATCAGGAACTGCAATCTTGAAGGAAATTCCACTGTCAACTGTTTCCGCCACAGCGTAAACGCACATCGCGTGCTCCGAAATTCCAACTTCAGTTTCTTCGACTTCGAAATTGTTTCCATCAATCGAAGTTTTATTTCCAATCCCACTCTCTTGGTCTTTACTTTCTTATTGCTGGTTTTTTTCAGCTCTGCCGACTTATGCGTCTTCTTAATCACTCGTCCAGATTTTCTCGGCGTCTTACGAGCCTTCTCACTCGCATCTTGCACTTCAGAGTGTTCCGATACGTCGGTTTCTTGAGTCGGCTTTGCACTTGAGCGTCCTGCAGCGCGTTTCTTCATCTCTTCTTCATCTGCAACACCCAGCGCCCTTTTAATTTGGTCACTTGCCTCCTTGTCCAGTGTTTCAATTGCACTGACATGTCGAGTGACCGTCACCACCCTGTCTTTCAGCAAAAGCACCTTAAATCCCTTGTTTTCATCACTTCGACCTAAAATCAATGCCTTTTCGGCATGTTTGGCAAGGGTCTTTTTCTTGGGATCACGCCACACCATGCACGGCGACCCAAACACTACAATTTCCTTCAGCGACGGTTTCTTGTGCATCAACATCTCGAATGGCGACAGTTTGCCCGGGTTCAAACGGGTCGGGGTACGGTTTAAAATGTAAGAGGCGTATTCCGCCGCCTTGGACCAGTACATTAGCGGTACACCCGACCCAAAAATCATACACCGGACCATGTTAAAAATGGTCCGGTTCATCCGCTCGGACTTTCCATTGGAAGCTGGATTGCCAGCCTCCGTAACTTGTCGATGCACTCCAGTTCTTTTGCAGAACAATTCTACTGTCTTGTACTCACCGCCTCCATCCGTGCGCAAAACGTGAATTCGACACTTGAATTCGTTTTCGAACCAAGTTAAAAAATGCTCAAACATTTTCGCCGCTCTATCTTTCGTTCGAGCGGCGAACACACGCACGTAACTTGAAAAATGATCTACAAACACCACCAGATATCGGTTCCCACGCCTGTCGCGCGGTGTGATCGGACCCTTCAAGTCACTGCATATCACACCGCCGACTCGTTCAATTGGCGAATTTTCACCCGAATCTGTCCTTGGCTGCGGCTTCCTTGATCCCTTTCCTTCAGCGCAGGTCAGGCAATTGGGTCGACTACTATCTGTCAACTTGATGCCTAACCTAGGGTCCTTGGCTAACTTTTCGACCGTGTCGTATGCCAAGTGACCCAAACGGGTATGGAAGTGATGGAGAGTTCCTTCCCGCACATCACCATCAGGTTACGCAGCGACAGCATTCAGCAACATATGCTTGAACTGCTGCGCGCGCCCGCCCAGCTTTTCTGGCATTAATTCTGCCACGAAAATCGATCCACAAATCCGAATTGGAAACAGCGTGTTTCCATTCCACTGTATCGTTAGTTTCCCAAACTTTTCCACTATTTTGCACCCTTTTTCATGCAACTTGCCAAGTGAAATCAAATTCTTGGCAAGTTTGGGTGCAAAATATTTCACTGAGCTCGATCGAAATTGGATCGGCATCAGGCGTAACCAGCTTGATTTTTCCAACCTTGGTCACCGCCAATTTTCCACCGTCGGGCAACAAAAAACCATCTTCGGGCCCACACGCGACTGCATCGACAAGCAAATTTTCGTCAGCCACTAGGTGTCTACTGGCACCGCTATCGACGATCTACGTCGTTGCAGGCATGTCATCTCCGACAGTCATTCCTGTCAAATCAACTTCGTTTTTAATTTCAATGGTCGAAAACGCGACTTTTCGGTTCCATTGACCGCTGGACCCACCTTTATCCTTGGATTTTGCATTCCTTGGCGCCTTTTTGCCTCTATGCGGGCACTCCCTCTTTATGTGCCCAGGCTTTCCGCAGCCGTAGCATCTTCTTACAAAACCGGTCTCCGTTACCGAATTTGCATGCATACGAGAGGGCGGCCTGATTTTCGGCGTATCTTCATCCAATTCCTGCGCCCACGATATTAATTCTTGCGCATGGCACAGGTAATACTCTCGCATAGGATTGTACCTGGCCATGATTGCAACTTTCAGGCGGGGAGCAGCAAATTTGACTATGTTCTCAACCACCATCCTTTCGCCCATCCCGCTCTCGCGAGCCAGGGCTACCAGGTACAGGTAGTGCTCAGTCCAAGTCCTTTTAGAACTCTTCTCTGAAGCAAACCACACTACAGCCTGGTGGGGGGAGATAGTCACTCGAAATGCCATATACATGAAATCCAATATCGCCAATAATTCAGGGGCAGCTTGCCACCACGTGCCTATATTTGCACGGAAATAATCCCCTGCCACCCCTTCGAGATATTCTCCAAGATTGTTTACTTTAAGGCGCTCACTCCACACAAATCCAGATATCATATCGGCTATCTCAACAGCCTCGATGAAGAGATATGCCCACTGCTTGAAACCGGCACCGAGTCCGGGTAACAGTTCAACCCCTGAAAACTTCTCGATGCCGAGCTTCGGTATCTTGGCATACGACGCTTGCAAATGCTGTGGGGTAGGGTCGGGTGCTGCCTGCCGGAACTGCATTCCGGGCTTCTACGCCGCCGGTGCATGTACCCTGCCCGCATTCGGTGTGTTTCCCGGATTGTTCGCCGGGAGCCTAGCCGGGCTCGGCCTGGCTGCTCGACCGACCTCAATGCCGATGTCGTCAGCCAGGTTATTCAGCGTCATCTCCTTACGGAATGGCCCACAGTTTCTTAGAGACTCCCGGAACATACTGTTCCGGGGAGCAAACATCGGGTCCTGCTTCAGTACTGCAGGCGTGGCCGGCGCGGCAGGCGCAGCAGCCGGAGTAGGCGCAGCAGTCGTAGTAGGTGCAACCACGGTGGTTGCGGTGGATGCGCGCGTTTGCGCATCTTCCATCGACTTCATGCGACTCTTCATGTCCTTCATCCCATCAAGGATGGCCTTCAGAGCCACTTCCGGCTCGAAATCCGATTCACCACCACTATCCATGGTAAAATCAACGTAAATTCAAAAATTTACGGCGCACAAACACGCCAATAATTCCACTAGCCCTCCGAAAGTGAGGGGACTTCCACTAGTACTTAGAACTGTAACCACTCGAGAGATAACCACTCGAAAAAACCACAAGAAAAAACCACTTGCGCACAAAACTTAAAATTCAGCCGAAAATGACACTTCTTGACACACGAGGCCACTTGGGCTCATAACCTGTTGGCATAGGCGACTTGGGTAGCTTGAATTCGTGTTCTTGTTTGGTCTGTAGCAGCTCTCAATAGCTGTAGCCCGCAGTGTCGTTTTAGGCTGCTCGAAGTTTGTAAAAAATCAGAAGTCATATATATTAATCAAATATAAACAATTTAAGTCACTGACTCGAGCTTAATATTCCTAAGCGCTACTGACTTAAAACCTGTATACACCATACATAAAAAATGTTATCAGCCAATCCGCTTACACCATATGGTTTACCTTGAAAGCCCATCATGGCTACATGGAAAATCAACAGAAAAAGAAGCCAAGGACATGCAAAATGTGTAAAGGAATTGGGCATGATTCGCGTAATTGCCCAACTAAGTCATGGACTGTCTTAGAGACGATGTTCTAAATATATCTAGTTGTAAACTTAAAGTCATTTACCTTATTGGGTATGTATCGTGCATACCGGGGATATGTACGTACATACGGTATGTGTAATGGGGTGCCATTACATAATTGATATTCAAGTTAGAATATCACAGTTTAATTTCAGACGCGTTGTCTGAAATTTAAATAAGAGATTATAAGTTATTATAATCTACCAAGGGAAAGTCGATTCGGTATAAATACCAAATCTTGCAGGTTAACTAATAGTACAGTTAGTTGAATACTTGATATTATTATATTAATTAATTAGTTACTATACTATTAGCCTCTAAACCACCCATTAAATAAACACTCTTAATTTTGCGTTCTTAGACCAAAGTGAATATTTATATTTACTTTTTGTATAAGATTATTTGTTATCAACTAATCCTGCCCTAATTGTATTGCGCGCTTCCTCGCAATTACAGTGTAAGCCTGTAACAGGATCAGTCCTGTTACATCTGGTAGCACTTTGTGGTCCGTCTTAACGACCACAGTTCCGTTCTGCTAGTTAACTAGCGGAGCGAAGATTAAGAGACGCTCGGCATCATGTCGCGAGACATGACGCCTGCCGAGCGAAAGAGAACGCTGGAAGTGGTGAATGAACACTTCCCTCACTTCTCGTCGCGTAGTAAAGACGAGACGGTGGAAATGGTTCGGTCCATGGGGACCGACATCATTACCTTCCTCCAGAGTAAGTCCCCGAAGGAAGTGATACAGATGGTGAATCGCTTTAGGCGAAACCACCTAGAAAAGCCAGTACGGCCCGCGCCAGAGGCAGCGCGGACCGCAACTGCACCTGCAACGCATAGCGTTGAAGTGGTAAAGGCGCGAGTACCGCCCTTTACCGGTGAAGGGGGCGAGCCCCTTCGTAGATGGCTCGCAGAGGTGGAAGATGCCATCTCTGCGCAAAATATTGTTGACGAACGTCAACAGGCGTACTTCGCCACAACATGTCTAGGCGGCAGAGCCACGGCATGGGCGATGAGTCGCATAGCCACTGATGAATCTGCGTTCCTGACTTATCAGGAATTAAAAGCTGAGCTAAAGCTCAACTTTGAAGCTCCAGAAAGGGAGCTAAGTAGTCGGCAGGAGTTCATGGAACTCCGGCAAGGTAAGCTTGACCTTCAAGCTTACACTCAGAAGACGCAATATTTCCTGTCAAATATTGCAAAGGATTCGGAAAACATAAATACCGGCCCGGTAGGATGAATTTAAAATGAAACCTCACCAGACTAGTCCCCGAACTCATAGTAGTAGCTAGTTATAACTTCCATATCGTGAAATAAGCAAGACTTATAGTCCAGCCGGAGCCACGTATACGAGAAAACGAGGCGAGATTATTACAATTTGGCGTTTTCAACAATGGCTACCGCGTCCTCGCTGAATAAGAACCGTTCGAAAAAGATGCATCTGACTAACGAGGATCTCCATTACGTAGTATTGTGGATTGAGCATCCCCCTAATTTCGAGAAGTGCTTCGGTTCGGCGAGAAAGACCACTGTCGGTAAAATTACTACAAAGAAGGACGGCTTTGCCACCATGGCAGAATATATCACCAAAGCGAGCAAAGGGCGTCTTTCGTTGACTGCAAACGCGATGCGGGATCGCTTTCAAACGTACAAGAGGCGCTACACCAAGGCGAAGGACTACGAAAATTCCACCGGGGCTGGCATCAATTCGGACAAAGAGAAGAAGGGGATCCACAGCCTCTCCCAGAAGCTCAATAACATGTGTCCGTGGTACGACAGAATGGACGCCCTCTTTGGCGAAAAAGCCAACGTCACCCCGCTAGCTACCTTCGATTAAGAGCTCGTTGCCGGCAGCGACGACGAAAGTGAAAGCCGTGTTCCCGCTGATGCAAACCTGAACAAAGGTACCGAACTCGATCGACCCATATCTGTCGACAACACAACATTGACGGACAATGCCGGCGACGAAGACTTGCTCGCGCAGGAGATCGACTCCTCTAGGTGGACCGTCTTTGACGACAACGACGATTACAGCGCTGAATTTACCGAGCTTCCTGCCCCACTCACCTCGGCTTCGTCCGACGGGGAGGAGGATGAGCTTCATGTTAGTCGCCGGATTCAGAAACGGAAAGCTCCGGAGTCAACCGATTCGCGTACGCCCAACGTCGCTACTACCCCGCCTGGGTCCCGATCCCATGGATCGACGCGGACACGGAAGGAGGACGCCCGCAAGGCTCCTCCATAGCTAAATGCTGGTACCTCTCAGGTGAAAAACCGTAACGCTTTTGCACTGGCGTTCAAGGAGGCCGCAAGTGAGAAGTCAAAAGGTAAGCATAGAATCGAGACGACTGGAACTAAACCGTTCAAAACGACAAACTAAGCTACGGTTTACTCCTTTGCAGTCCAGGAGAGGATCGAAGCGGCAAGGCTCCAGTGGGAGCGCGAGAGTTGGATAAGGAAATGGCCGCCAAGAAAGAAGTATTGGCCGCCCAGGAAAAGAATAAACGCACGGCGCTTGTCGCGACTGCTTTAGAGCGCGGACTCTCCTTAGAATAGACCAAAAAGTTTCTCGACCTAATTAAGAATAGAGACTACAGCTTTAGAGCGCAGACTCTCGTTAAAAAAGAGAAATAAATTCCTTGACCTAATTCAGACCAAAGACTAGAAGTTTCATTAGCTTGTTAACGGCAGAACGCTGCGAGTATAATTTATTTCTAGAACGGTGCGCTTTATATCATCCCGCAATTGTTGAGCGTCCGCACTTCCTCCGATCCCGCCCTCCTGCGGTCCTACGTCGGCGCTGTCCTCCTCCTCATATATGTCATCCCACGCATCACCAATACGCGCAAGCATATTGTGCAGGACAACACAAGCTGTGGTCACTGTACCAAGGCCTGCATATCTTTGGTGCACCGGATCTGAATTAGCATTTCTCGAAGTGACGCCCAACGGGACCAACGGACCGATCGTATGCTCGTTTCGCACACGCTACTTGGCAAGGCAGAAGTTGAATTCTGCGTTTTCTTTCAAGTTTGCAGCGGGGGCTTTATACGCCGGTATTACTGTTCGGGACAGCGAGTATGCCGAGTCCGCAAGCAGATACTCGCCAGGAGCGAAAAACCTGTCGGGAGATCTGCATATGGCCATTTTCTTGTATACAGTGGAGTCCGCGCAAGAACCAGGGCAGCCTACGTGCGTAGCCGTGATCCGTCGGTCATTATCACAAACGACCTTCATGGCTACGGAATACTTGGTAGTAGGTCAGAAATATCGTTTAGAGCAACGGACCGTGAAGACGATAGATTCTCACCTTTTTTTGCGATCCCAATACGTTTCCGCGTCTAGTGCAGGGCGCTGCACCAGAGGGATGGTCGTACCGTCGACAAAACCGACGCAGCCAGGAAATCCCTCTTCTCGGATAACTCTACTGATCTCAGAGCGCCGCTCGGATGAGGGCCACGTCAACCACTGCCTTCTGTGCACGAGGAGAGCTTCAATGACCCTTTTGGTAAAAAGGCAGACGGTGCCAGCGCCAATTCCGAAAATCCTCTGGATTTGTCCAATGATCGCGCCATTACCGTTTTGGCCGAGGCGTGCCAGAGCAACCGCCAACTGCCAGGTAGGTGAGGTCTGCGGGCAAGCAGAATTATTATAGAAGATCGGGTTGTCTTCGATCAACCTCAGAAGCGACATGAAGCCCACTAGGGACGTGAGCGTGATTTGCCGAAACTCGGGCTCAGGCAGCGTCGTGTAGTGGTTGAGGACGAAATCCTGGGATCTATACCGCGGTTCCCGCCGTTGAAATATCGGGAGGCGCAAAGCAGCGTGTACAAATTTCCGGCGTCTTCAAGGAGCTCCTCGTCGTCGTCTAGAAGCGCGAACGCGCATAGATTCTGAAGATCAGAAAGCAAAGCTTGTATTTTTTTTCAGACGTGAAGGGCATTCTTAGCGGCTAGGTTGAATGAGTCGTCTGTGAATTAATAACTAGTATTAATAAGGGAGACACGCGGAACTCTTAAATGACGCAAAGGGAAGTGGGAGGGCAGAAGGCGTGAACGAAGATGGGGATAAGGGTTTGGGGTGTGGAAATTCCCCGTATCGTATATGTGAGTGAAATACGATCGAATTTTGGAAATACACCAGGTCCAGAGGTGGTGTATCGTATTTCCATTGTCGTATTTCACCCAAATACGACGCAAATTGGCTAAGTTTGAAACCCCCTATTACGTTTTTTTACGGGACAGGCTAAACGGCAGCAAGTGAAAGACTAACTAGCAGCAAATGAGGCAGCGACTAGGAAAAAACAAAAAAGTACCAAAAAGGATACACGTTTTTACCTTTTTGGGGATTTTATGCGCGGATCAAGGCATTTAAAGTTGGACATATTCGTACTAGACCAAAAAAAGAATACTCAATGTTTGTGTATTTGTGTCAGACTATAGTTTAGTTATAGTCAAATATATAACTTGTGCATTTTCTTTCTTTGCGACGAGACGTTTTCTCTGACCGTTGTTTCTTGGCGCTACGCATCCTCGCACATACAGTGTACGAAGGAGTTCGAGGTAGTCGACGGACCATGACCGCAATACGGTATTGACGACCTAGGATTTTTATCTGTTACTTCAATCACCTGCTTCTTATGTTCCACGCAGCAATGCAACGAGCACGTGATGCGCTCGCAGCGAGGACATCGATACTTGGCATTGCTCTTGCCAAAACCACAGCACACTGGAACTGGGACCTCTATCGGCTGGAGTTGCATCTCCGCGTCGTCCAGAGCACGCTTACTGGAGGTTGTTGCGTTCATGATACTGCAAACTTCGCACTTAACCGCACTTAAAGAGCTAAAACTACGTTAGTGCCAATCATTAATGGTTAGTGTGGACTTGGAAATCGATGAGAGAAAGCTATGGAATCCAGAGCAGCGCCAGGCTTACATGGATGCGTTACCAGACATGACGTTGTTTGAAGATCACATAGTGGAAGGTGATGAGATGGTGAAAGCGATTCAGGCGTTGATTGAGGACGGCGAGTCTGCTGAGAGTCTAGCGTTGCATTGGAAAAAACCAGGGCAATGATATGTTTTCGGATGCGAAAAAGGCTGATCGGGGTATCTTAAGAATGCTATGAAATACTATAACGATGCGCTGGCGTACGCTTACAAGGCGCTGGCTCTACCAATGGAAGAGCGGGACCTTCGATTCAAAGAATGTTAGCTCTATCGCTGGAGCTATCGCCCCTCCTCCTCTGTGATACTACGTGTCGTCAAAGGAACTACTGCCATCCCAAAACAATTACACGCTGTCGTATTTAGTAGAGCGGCTCTTGTAGAAGCAGCTCCTGGATGTCGAAATGACGGAAATTCCTCAAATCCTCCTCGGTGGTTCCGATAATTTTGTTGAGTTCCTGCCTCACACGCTGGACGATGCCATGTTTTTTCTACATCTCATGCACAAGTTTGAAATCTTACCGCTGTCGAAGCAACTCGCCAACTTGTGTGGATACTTGTGGACACACACGATTGAAGCCAACAAACGTGTGGAGCGAATTGAGTACCTGTTGCTTCACGAATTCAATTGATCTAAGAATAAATTTATTGTGCCGGAGAATTATAAAAGTTGAAGTGAGTCCGACAAATCGAGCAAGGGACGAGAGGCAAAGTGTGCAGGTGGGATGGTGTTTGCACCGAAGAAGGGTCTGTATGACAATTTCGTGGTGCTTCTGGATTTCATGAATTTGTATCCGTCCATTATTCGCGTACGTGTTGCTTGCGATAATTGTGTGTCTCACCAAAACTAATGATTATGGCAAACAATTGTAGGAATAGAAATTTGTTTTGCCACAGTCGAGCGACACCTGAACGAAGAGTAGTGTCGAGCGCCTTCTTTGACGAAGAAAAAGAATCAATCTAAGTCCGTGGCTAGCCCTGAAAACGATGACGTTGTAGATGACGAAGGGGATGAAATTGTAGACACTGTCGATGCAGAAATTCCGTCTTCACCAAATAGCGCAAGCGAGCCCGGTATTTTTCCAGCTGTGATTAAGCGCTTGCTCGATTGTTCCCTCCGCACGGCCACCTGGGCCTGAGGGGAACGATCCTCGTCTGTCATCGTAATTCTAATATACCAATAATAACCAACTTGTCAATAATTGCAGCATTCAATGGAACTTACGAGGCAAGACCGAGTACGAGACTAGGAGTAGAGTGCGCTTAAGAGTTTAACGATCAAAGGTAAGATATATGCAACTCTGCTCAATTCAATCCATCTAACCTCTGTTATCAACCCCATCTGAAATATTGACAACTCACCTGGCAAACACCAGCCGCCAACCGCGCGTAAAAGTCATAAAAGGGTAAAAAAGTATATCCTTTCTGGTACTTTCTTTTTTTTCCTAGTCGCTGCCTCACTTGCTGCTAGTTAGTCTTTCACTTGCTGCCGTTTAGCCCGTCCCGATTTTTTTACGTTATTTACGTGATAAGGCCTAGCTACCTATACATTTATGATTTTTTTTATATGGCAAAAATTACCAGCTAACAGGTTATGAGCTCAAAGGACTAGGATAATGTAAGTGAGGAAACCTCGAAGAAGGCGGTATGACAGATCACGGCGCCGAAGGGGCGAAATTCGTTGAGATGTTACGTGGAATTCCCGAACGATTGCAAAAACTGGAACTTCTTTCCCTGGAAACATGGCAATGGATAGCTTTGGATTCAACCAATCGATGACGCTTGGTACTAGGATGC
Source organism: Peronosclerospora sorghi (assembly GCA_026184515.1). Taxonomy (NCBI): domain Eukaryota; phylum Oomycota; class Peronosporomycetes; order Peronosporales; family Peronosporaceae; genus Peronosclerospora; species Peronosclerospora sorghi. Next base: position 8,545,353 of record CM047589.1, on the reverse strand, counting down.
GAATGGAAGACTTCGAAAGTAAGCCAGAGAAAATACCTTTCGATCATAAATGTTTCGAGGAAATAACTTAAGAAAATTCAGTACAGTAAAGGAGCAAATCATCACTTTTCCGATAATAATTACACGTTCCAAACGTGTGCGACCTGAGAGTGAGTGTAAGTGTTGACTACGCGTTCGCGTCGTGGGACTTCCGGCCGGCCAAGTGTATCTGTAACGCGTCCCGGCCGGGTAATTTGAGATAGAGGGGACCTTGTTAACCCTCTGCTCCCAAAGATTCCACGGTAGGCGGGGGCGACTTATGCGTAAGAAAGAAACACAAACACTATATTTAATGGTTTTTGCTAACGTACATACTGTAACAGGACTGATCCTGTTACAGTCTTACACTGTAATTGCGAGGAAGCGCGCAATACAATTAGGGCAGGATTAGTTGATAACAACTAATCCTATACAAAAAGTAAATATAAATATTCACTTTGGTCTAAGAACGCAAAATTAAGAGTGTTTATTTAATGGGTGGTTTAGAGGCTAATAGTATAGTAACTAACTAATTAATATAATAATATCAAGTATTCAACTAACTGTACTATTAGTTAACCTGCAAGATTAGGTATTTATGCCGAATCGACTTTCCCTTGGTAGATTATAATAACTTATAATCTCTTATTTAAATTTCAGACAACGCGTCTGAAATTAAACTGTGATATTCTAACTTGAATATCAATTATGTAATGGCACCCCATTACATCACCCCCCACTTAAGGTGGTTGGACAATAATAATTCTTATTTCGGTCAATCATAGGTGGCACTTGTTGGTCGGAATTTCTCATTCACCAACTGATTGACCATCGACTCGATGGTCAAAGCACACGGCGGCGCTCTAAAGAGCCCTGCTGAAAACATTGAAGGAGCTTCTTCCTCCGCCTCAGCACTAGGTGCTGAGGTGTTGAGTGACAACGGTGACGCTGCATTAGCAGCGTCAACTACTCAAAGGTCGGAAGACGTACCGTCTTCGACCACAGATGAAGCTAAGGCGGCATCTGGCAAGAAACAGGGAGATAATGCCAATGCAACATCTCGCACGATAGAAACTTCCGAATGGCGTGTTGCCATGAGGGCCATGTTCGGGAGTTCTGACTCCGAACAAAGTGATGGGGATACAGATGTCCCCACTAAAGGATCTAGCGAGTCGAAACTCGCTAGGTGCTCATCGCCTAACAGCGATGACGACTCTGGTGTCTCTGTCTGCTATGAAAGCGACAATGATCATCACAGGTGGTTGTGGGAACGCAGAGACCCACCTGGCCCAAGTACTTCTCCACGTCGGGATGATTTAACCCCGGCGCGTGGTGTTGAAGCAGGCGGTGCTCCGCCTGCTAAAAGAGCTCGAACAGAAGCGTCTCCTGCCGCTTCTAAAGCGTATCATCTTACGGAACCACATGTTCCGTACAAAGTGGGGTTTTGGACCCCTGGATGGGCTATTGCCCCCAACAGTGGCGGTCACCGTAAACGGGACTGTCAGTATGCGTTGTTCGATATCAACGTACTGGATGACTGCGAAGACATCCAGTCACGTCGATTCGATTGAAGTACAGACGATAGACGTCTGTACTTTATTAAACTCTTTTTCCAGGTTCGATATTATTCGAGCCGGAAAGGGTCAAGGAAGAACAGGGACGATAAAGACGCCCTGACTCAGAGTTGGAATGCTTTTGTTGACAACTACAACAAAAGCCCAGATGATTACGTGAATAAAGTTCACGTAATGCGTGAGCGTTTTTTAAAGCACTCACGAACAGGCAAAATGGAATACATCCATTTTGCTTGCACCAAAGAAGGGTTAAAAAGTGTGGTGTCTCTTCTCACCTCGTTTTCCCGCAGTGTACGCAGGGCGCTCCTCGTCTGTCAGAGGAGGAGTTGCGGGGGTACGGTGGTTTTTCCGTACCCGTCGAAATTCAGGGTTTAATTGATACCCTGAATGCATCAACACCTACTGTTGATGCTACTTCGCATTATGAGTTTGAGACTTCTTCTCAAACTCAGTCAAAAGGTCTGGGGCGTCGGCCCTCAGAACCTCAATCGGCTCCCAAGAGTCGAACTCTTGGGGATATCTCAGCCAGCGTACCAAATACTCGGTACGCTGCCCCTTCTTCGAAGGCACCGAGCGCTTCGAGATCAAGCGCTCGAGGATATATCGCTTGTTCCCTTGATTATCAATCAGGGGCGGCGGAGGTTGAGAATTCCCTCGCCGTTGTTGTTGCGGAGCATGGTTCTTCGCTCCGCAAGCTCGAGGAGGGTTATTCCTCCTTGAGCAGCGATATGTCTCACTGTGTGAAGACATATCGGTCTCTTCGCGAGGATGTCCGCGACATCCTCGGGGCGCACACTGCCCTCCAGCAGAAGAATGATCTTCTGTACATTGAGCTTTCCCGCTATAAGGGAGAGCTCGATCGGCGCACGGCTGATCTTGAGCAGTCGAAGGCGGAGGTAACGACTCTCCGCTCTGCTCACCAACGTCTGGAGGCCAATCACAAGTCTCTCTTGGGAGACTTGGAGAAGCACGGCATCTTCCGTGGTTCTGCGTCTCGTCGTAAGACGAAGACGAGTGATACGGCTTGAGCCGCCCAACATAGAATGTTGGGTGAAGCCGCATTGCTGTGGGAATGTCTAAGGTATAGGCATTACCCCGAATCTCTTGGACCTTGAAAGGTCCAATGTACTTAGGAAGCAACTTCCGTGTAGGGAAGTTGCTTATTGCATGTTTTGGCAAATTGGTAGTAATTAATAATACCAATTCACCTTTCAGAAAGGAGTTTTTGTTCTTCCTTCCTTGTTTGTCTGCATTTTACTTCTGCTTATCAAAAGCAGAGGCAAGTGCATCTTTTATATAGCGTATTACAGCTTGGCGCTGTAATACGAATTCATCTACTGCTTTATCAGCAGTAGGTGCATTGTCCTCGTTGTCTGCAGCCATTGCTGCAGACACATATTCATCGTATGCAGCTTCAGTTTCATTTGAAGCTGCTTCTACTGTACTTTCAGTAGAAGGGCCATCGTTTTGTTCACAAGTTGCAGTTGCAACTTGCGCATTGACTCGCTCAAAATTTGATCGGGTCCCTCCCCCACTTAGATTTGGCGTACCGCCAAGTAAAGCTGCGGTTCGTGGATGCCTTAAGGCATTCACGTAGAACGGTGTATGCTTAGTTGAAGCATGCACTGAATTGTTAATCGAAAATTCAGTGAGTGACAGGTAGCCACTCCACTATTCAAAGGCATGTGCGTATGATCGCAACATGTCTCCGAGAACGCGGTTAACCCGTTCCGTCTGCCCATCCGTTTCTGGATGGTCCGCAGTTGACATCTTCAACTTGGTTCCCAACATTGAGAACTTTTCTTGCCAGAAACGTCCTGTAAATCTCGGATCTCGATCCGAGACAATGTCTTCCGGCATTCCGTGCGAACGGAATACCGTATCAACGAATATCCGCGCTGTTTGAGCGGCGATTACGTTCGCTGATACTGCAGTAAGATGTACCATCTTACTGAAACGGTCTACAAAGACCACTATTCCGGTCTTCCGACTATTTTCTGGTGGAAGAACGAATACGAAGTCCATTGAAATGGACTTCGAACACTCTGTAGGAACCGGCATAGATTGCAGCGGAGCCTGTGCAGCTGCGCAGGCTTAACGCGCTGGCAAATCCCGCGAGCGCGTAAGTATTTGCGTACCCACTTGTACTGGTTTCGCCAGTAAAAGTCACGTGCGAGAGAAGCTTATGTCTTCTCTCGACCTTGATGCCCCGAAATCGGTGCATCATGATACTCAAACATAATTTGATGTTTGAGATCATCGTCGTTTGGAACGACGATGCGACTTTCATCTTTTTGGTCTGTGCTGTAAATCAGCAGACTATCGTGCAGTCGATATCGATGCACGCAAGCGCGGAGGAAATCTGGGAGTTCGTCGCGTTTCTCACTTGATTACGTGATTGATTACGTAAGTAATCAATCAACAGACGTGTCTCCTCTTCTGTTTTGTACGCCTCGCGTACTTGTCGTATAATTGACGACGACAAAGCAGTGCAACGGATCGCGTTTGCACTGGAACCTTCGGTTACGGACGGTTTCGTCGCGTAATCGGGCCTTCGTGATAGCGCATCCGCTATCACGTTCAACTTTCCGGGTTTGTATTCAACCGTAAAGTTGTACTCAGCAAAGAAAGACAGCCATCGAGCCATTCTTTGAGAAATGTGTGGTGAATTCACGGCCGTGCGTAGCGACGCATGTTCCGTGTAAACCACAAACGGTCTATCTCCCAAAAGATAGATCCAAAACTTGGCCAGTGCATACTTCATGGCAAGGAGTTCCTTGTCATGCACTGGATAGTTGCGCTTGGATGGGCGCAACTGACGCGATTGATAGCAGATTACGCGATCACGATCATCGTGATCACGCTGCATCAAAGCACATCCGATAGCGAAATCGCTCGCGTAGCAAACGACGTGGAACGGACGCTCGTTATCGGCTATATCCAAGACAGGCGCTTCAGTAAAGCTTTGCTTGACTGCATCAAAAGCATCTTGGCATTGGGTATCCCAATTCCATTCGACATCTTTCTTAAGTAATTGAGAAAGAGGTCGTATTAACCCAGCATAGTTTCACGAATACTTGTGCAAATATGTTGCCAACCCAAGGAATTTTCGAAGTTCCTTAACGTTGTTTGGCGTAGGCCATTCAACGAACACCCTGATCTTTTCTGGATCAGGACGCACCCCGTGCTTGCCCACAAAGCATCCAAGAACGGGTATCTCAGGTGCACCAAAGGTGCACTTCTTTAGATTTGCATAGAGCTTATGATTACGCATAAGCTCTAACACTCGACGTAGATGTTCCCTATGGACATCTATATCGCTTTTATCGTGTTCACCCTTACTATGGATGAACACATCATCGAAATAACTCGGTGAAAATTCTCGCACCGGGCGTAATAGATGCGTTACGCATCTGTTAAACGTAGCAGGGGCATTTCGAAGCCCCTGTGGCATAACAAGCCACTCCCAAAGCATGCCGCTTGGGGTGCTTACCGCCGTGAGAGGTATATCCTTCTCACGCATTAGTATTTGATAAATCCATCTCTTAGATCGAGAGCACTAAAGATGGTTCTCCCGCACATGCCATCTATGATGACATCTTTTCGCGGTATCGGCGTCTGCGCCGGTACTGTCGCTGCGTTCAGCTTGTTGTAAGAGTTAACGATTCTCCACCCACCTGTGGACTTTTTCACACAAAAGGTGGGGGTAGAGTGCGGTGAGATAGACTCCCGCACTTGGCCTGATTTACGACGAGCTTCGAAAAACTCGTCGATCGCTTTTACTTGATCACGCGGCAACGGCCAATGCCGCGTGACACAATACTTCGTGTCTGACACGAGGTCAATTTCATGACGAGTTCCCTTATCCTTAGGGAGCTCGCTAGGTACTTCTGGGAATACGTCAGCGTATTCCCGAAGTACCTCATAAAATGGGGAGTTCGCTTTAAGCGACTCCCAGCTCTGCGCTTCAAAGCGCTGAACTTTGGTTTGGTCATTGGGAACCTCTTTCCCAATGTTTTCCACTTGTAGTGTGGATATTCGTTCACGAATATCCACTACATCATCTGTTGCTACGATAATACAGATCTGTTCGATATGATCATCGTGCAAGTTTCTCATAAACTTCTTCCAGCTTAGCGCTGGAAGAGCCATCACCTCCGAACCTTCTTTCGGAGGGTGTTCCATCAACAGAGACTGGGTAGCTAATCCGGTCTCCGTTTGCGTCAAGACGTTGATCCTCTCGACGTAACTGTCCATGCAATCAGACGCACTCGTCTGATTGACTGCTACACGGTGATTACGATTCACCGTGTGCGAATCGTCATCATGGTGGCTACTGCCTACCATGGAATTTTGGCGATCAGATGTGCTCGTCTGATCGGCCGCCTTTTCTGCGACACGGTGGTCTTTTTCACCCTTGTGCATGGCTAACGCAACGTGGTGGGCACTGGCCACCACGGAGTTGTGCTCACGATTGCACTTGATCGTGAGTTCACTCTCATCAACACGGAATTCATTCGTAGTGTTGGAACCTTCGGTCGCACAGTGGGTGTTTCCCACTGTGGATACTATTTCATTCTCACGGTGGGTGTTTCCCACCGTGGATATCACTTCATTCTCACGGTGGTCTTTATCATCCGTGGAATGTTTCTCTCCAACACGCAACGACTCTTCTGTTGCGTGTGGTAGTCCCTCTGGACTCTCACCAGCGGAGGTACCTTCCGCTGATCGTGTCAGAACAGACCTGGTGGTGCCATCGCTATCCACCAGACTGTCTGACGCTGCGGTTGTATCCTCTGATACAGCCGGATTACACACAGGGTGATCAGATCCTGTGGGTCCGCCGCAGTCGATCGACAGGTTAACCCAGTCGATCGAAGGTTTAAACTTGGACATCCATGGGATTCCAAGTATCACATCGAACTTGTCATCTAAATCGAGGACGATGAATTCATCCTCGAATGACAGTTCATTCAACTCGAAGCGTGTTTTAATCACACGCTTTGGAATAGTCACGGTTGCACCTGTTGCTAACCGGACTGACAACATACTTCGTGGGGTTTCTACCTCCACGAAGCTCAACAGCGTTAGACTCTGAGTTCTAACGAAATTGTTTGACGCTCCTGTGTCAAACAAAGCTCGTATGGGGACATCGCTCCCGTGCGGCTTAACCTCCAGGGTGATAAGAGGCTTATCATCACCCTGCACCTTTTGACAGGACATAGTCCCGTCTGGGGCTATTACCCTCACATGCCCTATGTCGGCTTGTGGGATAACATTCCCAGTAGGGCGCCCCGCCCCTACTGGTGATTTACGTTTTTTGCACCAACAGGGTGATGTCCCTGTTGGTGTCGCCGTGCAGCGGACGGTTCCGTCCGCTGACTGCGTGGCACCGGACGCGGTGCCATACACTCATGGGCAAAATGCCCCACTTTCGCGCATCGAATGTTCTTCCGATAGGTCCATCGGCTCTGGATCTCCACCGCCCATGCTCTGGCGCGGGTGGCTGTTTCTTGAGACGAAGTGTGAACTTCGTCTGCCCGACTGCTGATTGTTGACATGCTCTTGCGGCATGTCAAAAGCGACGGGCTCTTGAGCCCTTAGGCTGTACCCAGCATGCGATGACGCTGATCGCATGCTGAACTCTTCACGGATGCTCATATCAATGGCATCCCTTAGAGTCTTTGGCGGGTGCCGGTAAAGACTCTGTTTGACGGGACCATCATTGAGTCCCTTCATGAAGCCAGTGACCTGCATAGCAGGGGGCACCGGCTCATGCACTAAGTCGAATTATCTCCGAGTTGATTAAACACTCTCACAGCCAATAATTAGGGTACACACATATTAATTAAAACTAAAAAAAGTAATGTAACTGGTGCACGTGCCGTAAATTGAACCGGCGCTCATTAATATTACACAAATATTTGATGCCTTAGGATGATTCCATCTGGTTTATTGATGGATGCTTACTTTTATCCCGATATTATCTAATCTTGAAGTCATGACCGCGAAGGGGATTTCGGGATAGTTTTGGAGAAGTAGTGTTTCTACGTAAGCACAGACTGCACTTAGCTCGTAGCTCTAACAAAAACGTGCAATCTATTCGGATTTGAAGTCGTTCTATCATATGCATAAGCCGAGGCTGCCGCTATGTACGTACAGGAAACGCGTTTGCCAAATATGTGTAGCGGCAGAGCATTCAGGCGAGCTGCTTCTGAGGGAGCTTGTGTGGTTGGTCGATAGACGGGGCGAAGGCAAGTGAGTGTGGTGTGCGAAAGTGTGTGTCAAAAAGGGAGATCGAAAATACGACGAATTGGCGGAGGGAAATACGACAGGTGTGTCAGGTTTGAAAAGGGGTATTTCTGATCGTGAATTCGTCGTATTTTTGGTTGTCGTATTTCGGGTGAAATACCGTCGTATTTGTTGTTGCGCCAAAATCAAGTTTGAAACCCCCTAATAGGTTTATGGTGAAATTTATACGTAGAGAGGAGGGCGTAGTTGACAAGCCAAAGGTGTTGTTGCTAAACAAAATTTGTTTCGAAAATTGAATGAACAAGTGTATTATTACCTTCCTACACACGAGGGAAAATCAGAATAGCCTCGGATTTTAAACTAGGTCGAGAGCTCAATCCAAAATTTCACGTTGAGTTTTCATCAAATTAAAATCCACACTTTCAAAACGCCGCGACCCCCCAGAAATCCCCAGCAAACAGACGACCCGAGGAAGAGACGATCATGTTGCTACCATCTTGTCCGTCGTCCAACTCTTTCTGGGAAGCTTCACAGTCCGTCATCCATTCCGTGGCAGTCTTTTGGAAACAACCACAAACGGTAGCTCGTAAATAGGACGTATAAATTAAAACGCGCTTGGGCAAAAGACACCAAACTCGGGAACATGATGCAAGAGATGGCGATCTCGGCTCCAGACCCTGACGATGGGCGCAGCATCGCCGCCGAAGGGCGGACTCATCCTGATTTCCTCCACCCAGTGGGACTTTCTGACGGCGGAAGCACCAATGGCCGGCTCGACCCGACTACGATTCAACGTGGTCTCGTCACAATTTCCTCTTGAGACGGATGTCACGGAGAAATACATGTCTTCTTTTTCTGCTCCACGCATTTTTCATCTTGGTCGCAACTGGTGTAGACACGATACATCGAGAAGCCCGTTGCTCGGCTTACGATCCACCTTCTCTCTTTCTTCTCTGCTTGCGCTTGCGTTTAGAAGACACGACTCCATCCTTGCGTCCTTCATACACTCTCGGATGCAAAATACGGTCGCGGCGGATCCACTCCAGCCGATTCCGGCACGAGTTCGTAGCCTCCATGAGTACTACTTGCCACCTGTCGCAATCCACGCGCTGGGGCGAGAAACGCATGAACATGCTGATGCCGCTCCGGCCGCGGCATGCCCTCTGACGACCAGGATCCTTGCGACAGGTGCGCATGAATCGACGAATGGTCGCTCGAATCGACTGTCCGGGGCGAGACAAAAGCCAAGAGCGTCGTCTCCCACTTCTTTTGGTTTAAATATCGTCGATGGTGCGCGCACCAGACACAATCGGGCGACGAGCACTCGACAAACTCGACGAGCGAGCGCGACGGCACGACGGTGGCCAGTTGGGCCGGCTCGCGCTGTTCAATGCGTCGCATAATGTACAAAAAGGCTAAACTGAGGAAAAGTCCTGGGATAACAAACTGGACCAGGCACACGTCCTCGAACCGCAGCGCCGACGAGACCTTGTCCCGGAAAACGAACGTGGCGACGTCCATGGCCAGCTCCAGCACGAGCGACGCCGTGAGCAAGAGCATGAGCAGCGTCATTTGGACGGTCGACTTTTTCTTCATATCTTCGACCATGGCGACCGTGAGCAGTCGTTTCTTCAGTTGCATCGCCACGTAACAAACACCCACTGCATCAAACGTCACCGTGACGACGTTCAAGGCGCGATACAAGAGCGATGGCACGTCGGTTGGCAACCGATCCGTACGTCGAAGCGTATCGAATCCACGACCGAGTGCATAGATCGCCATGACGGTCGTCCCACTCAAGTGGACAGCGTGTAAACACACGACGGGATGCAAGACCGTGAGTCGCTTCGCGTTCTGGAGCTCTTGCGCAGCGACGCGACCGGCTGTCACGGCACTCGACCATTGGAAAATCACAGACGCGGTACAGATCAACACGAGCGAGTTGGACCACCATAAACACGCGATGCCGACGACCAAGACACGGGCATGACACGTTCCTAGCCAAAAGACAAGCCGGGTGAGACAGGAGACGAGGAGAACCTGGGCCATTATTGTCCACCGTCAGCGATCCGAAACGATGCGTTTGGCAACCACAACATACAAACGTACAATGTGGAGCACGATGCGGCGCGGATGCGAACGCCAGTAGACGTGGTAGAGCGTGCGCCATAGAATGAGCCCAACGAGCAGCGATTCCAGTAGCATGGGAATCACGACGGCCCAGCTCGTGCACGCGAGCGTCGACGTCGAAGCGAGCGACGCCATGCAACAGACTCCTCGTGCCTACTTACTACGAAGCCTTGACGACCCACAACCAGTAGCGATAGATGGCGCCCGGGAAAAATCAGGTCGTGGTGGTACCGAGATTTTATACGCAACTATATTGTAGAGACAGAGGGTCACGGGGTGCCTTGTCCGTCTCGCGCTGGATCTGTGCGCGTTCGAGCGCGTCTATTGTAGACTGGAGGGTCGCCGGTCGGCAGGTCTCAGAGGCAGTGTGGACAAGAGAAAATGCAAAGTGTGCCTCGTTGTATGTAGCCTGGTTCCATACAATCCCCGAGTCAGTTGCGAGACTGCTCGGAGACGCGGCCAAGGGATGGATGCAGTGTGCTAGTAATGCGATTTTGACATTCGAAAGGCTGGAGGCAAGCATCGTAACGTAATGGAGCACGCCCATCGTCCTCGTTTTTCTTCTGACGTGGAACGTGCCGGCCTCTCATTTAGGTCCAAGACGAGAGCCGTGGCCGGCCCTTTTTCAGAAATTTGGTCTAAATATCTACGTTTTCATGAAGAATGGAGACAGAAACGGGGCCAAGATCGCCCATATCTCAGAAAAAATAGATGTCTGTAGACACTGTATACCTGTATATCGTCCAATGCGTCGTCGCCCCATCGCAGACGTATAGGAGTTTGTCTCAAGGAAGTGACATGTGAACATGCATCCTTGTGTATGTGTGTCCAGGATAAGATTCTCCCATGGGAGATGGTCGAAAAATATCCGGATGTTTGTAAATGTCCAATCATGTGTCGTTGAGGATCATTAAAGAATAGAGGTCAGAAACGTGATCACTTTTCGGGGCGAATGGCATTCAGGATAGCGACGACCTATGAATAAGAGCACTGGGTTACATTGTAACCGAGTGCTCTTGCTTGCACACATTACCTAATCGCAAACCCGACCCTATCCAATCCTCGGTCGAAAGCCGTTGAAAAGGAAAAGACAGTCCGTGCTGCGATCGAATTCGAACCTTCGAAATCAAAACAAACGTTGCCCACAAAAAACAAGGAGTCACTTCATGTTGAAGATGATTTACATGTCGATCGATCCTCCTTATGTTACTTCCTATAATTGCCCTTCCAGGTGGTTATAACCGGTGATCAGATCAAGAGGTCAAACTGGGTTTTACGGCTCAGCACCCTCCACTTCTTTTTGACTCTGCATGATGGCACCGATTCTTGTTCACGGGGGAACGCTCAAACTCCTTGAGCAATGCTCCGCAGTTTAGATCCGCTTCATCAACCTAAGTTATGTAGCTACACCCCCACCACGATCAGAGTCGAAAAGATAAGTATCTGTTGAGGGTTGTCCATATAATCTCACTTCTGTTTGAAGAACCGGTTGGTACCGGTAGTACTTGTTGGTCCGGTATTTGACCGGTAGCGAGGTAGACGGCTGCCCATGAGCATTTTTCATTGGACGAAATCGCAATGATTTAAAGTCGTTTATATGCATGGAATTATGATTAAAGTTTAGGACTAATTCTTTAATTATAGAGAAAATACACAGAATGGGTCGGTTTTTCACGGAAATTCACAGAATGGGTCGGTTTTCTATGATAGTCACAGAATGGGTCGGTTTTACTGTTACTGCCAGCTTCAACCTGTTTTTTCCTATTTTCCCAAAAAGGATGAAAACTGAGCGAGAACAACTTTAGCATCGACACCAAGACTTTCATAATCGCTCCTGTGAACCTCATCTACAAACCAATAAGTGTCAATCCTAGTATAACCATCAATGAGTAAGTCCATGCCTCTTCCTTTTCTGCCTAGATTCCCCTAAGTAAACTTTCTCTCGTCAAACTCGCTTGCTGCACTGCATATTCTCCCGACATCAAATCTATACCCATTGTGAATAGCCACGTAATCCGGGTCTTCTCTCTCTATCCATAGTAGTATCCATCTGGTTAGTTCATTTGAGTCTTTTAACCTTGCGTACGCAGCCCCTCCTGCCGCTCGTCACTCATAAATGATCCCTTAACCACAAAGCGATCCAACAGTGTCCCATCCACTGTTGTCATTACGTCTGCGTCTAAAATATTTCCTTTCATGGTCGTTAGCGCCCGGGTTATAGCATCCAGAATATTTTTTCTATCAAGCGACACAACCACGACCTCGCACACGTTCGGCACGATGCTGCAACATGCACAAAAAGTGTAGCCGGTGCGTATACGCACGGTGCGGCTAGCGCACAGAGGAAGTCTCTTCCTTAAAGCGGTATCTACCGCTACTTAGCCGATACGCCCTTATAAAGGGCTTAGTAGGAGAGATCTCCTACTCGGGGCCAAGATTCCCGGGTTGGTTTACTACGTAGCCTTAACGGCTGTGTTCCCTTTACGGGGTTTAGATAAAGGGAGGGCTCCCTCTTACCTACGACACTCACTGCACGCGCGACCGGTCGAGGTCGCCCGTCTGCTATTTAGAGTGAAATGTAAACTGAATATATTTAATATGTAATTAGCCTAAATTAATTTAAACTAATATAAACTATATATAATACTAAGTAGAATATTCCTAATTCATACCTAGCTAAAATGTGGTGTACACACCTGTGTACTGACACGTGGATGGCTGACACACCACCACACCAAGGGCCCATGCCCTGATTGGTTAAAATAACCAAAGGCTCGAAACCTTTTAACCCGGCCAATACTGACCTCAACCGTGGTGTACTCATGTACATCAACACTCAGTGTTACCCGAATGTAACCCCGTTACATCCTTCCCCATCAAGACTATTGCTTACGCAATAAACAAACTTTTGTTGGAGAAATCCAACGCCAATTCCCCTGGCCATCCATATGTACACCTCCAGTGGTGCTATTGCGTCTCCTCTACAAGAGGTAGACTACTCCGAAAACTCGGAAGTGGATGCCTTTGGGGATACCTCCCCAATGGTGAGCCGCTCCGACAGCGCCGAACGGCGTTGTCGGCAGCCTAATCCATTCCCCACACGTGAGGAAAATGCACTAACCAGTGCGGCACCCCTGCCCGTATCGGATGATACATCCGAATCGCCAAAGACGATCATCACTAATGAGCTGGACGCAGCTCAAGACACCCAACTTGCCGCACAGGCACTAAGGGCTGCGTTACGCGCCCCCAAACGCCCGTCAAGGGCGGCTTATAATTTTGATGGTCCTCGTGTCCTTCCAAGGTGGGCCATGCGTTTGGTAAGGACTAGTCTAGCGTCCTAAATGTGGTGGAGTCAAGTTCGAAATCGAATACATTTGTATCGACAACCTGACCACCACCATCGTGCCCAGCCTTCCAACTTACGGGGGGGGGGTACCCCGCGGACCTCCATTCGAAATCTGGTCCGATCGTCCGCTGCTGGCAGACGACCGGTCATCATCCAGAGACACTTGGTCCGATTCACTTAAGACCATCTCACCTTGTGTACCCATTGGAGTGGGCTAGTTACACACTCGGTGGATCGGGATCGCAGATCGATTTGATTCGGTCTTGAATATGAGACCGTGCTGGCTAAGTGTACCTAGGGCGGAACTCTTCACCCCAGGTACGTACAGACCAGAAACACTTCCGAAAGATATATTCCAATAGGTCGATCGTCCAAACGATCTAGACCTGACCAATACGAAATAATAGAGGGTAGACCAATCAACCGGTCTAGCCCCTGACCAATATGAGAGAAGACCAAAACCGGTCTAAACTCCAACCAATGTTAAAATGAGCCAATATGTCCACGTGAAGACCCAATATGCCCGTGAAACTCCACAAACGATATTTCCACGTAAAGACCAATCCAATGAATAGCACGTTCCAAACGTACTTGACTTAAAGTGTCGAGATCGCCAAATCGTACTCCCGTCGAGGGACTTCCGGTGGCCAAAGTGCGCGTGCGGCGCGTCCAGACCGGGTATAATAGGCAAGAGGGGATAATTCAACCCTCTGCCCCCAAACACTCCGTGGTGGGCGGAGGCGACTAATGTACGTGCAAAGAAAAACGGCGACCCCTTGCTGTGGTATAGACCAAGACCAAAAGACTTCTACTTAGAAAACCCTGAAACCAAAAGACTTTTACTTTTTTAGGCAAATCCACAACCAAAAGCCCTCTATCCGGAAAATCCACAACCAAAAGACTCTTACTTGGAAAATCCGCAACTAACCAATAATACTACCTCCCTATGGTCCCTAATGTACCCACACAAAATTATGTAAAATACCCAAAGTCAGGTGATTCACCCAAGACCAGCGTTCTTGATACTCCTTGAATTGGATAGGCTAAAAAGCCCCCCTTGTTTAGACCAATCCGAAATTCGACCAACTGCCTTGACCAAAAGTGACCAAATTTGTGGTGCACTTCACCACAGTTCCGCGGACATTTGTTCCGCAGATGATCCACGCTTCCGCATTGGAAGCACCTTAGAGGCCCACGCCGCTGCAACATAGCTAAGAGCTCCGCCCCGAAGCTCTGCGAAAAAGAGTCAGAGACACTCTTAGCGGAAGGTTTCTCTTCCATTTCGACCTGACTCAGGTCCATGGGTTTGGGACACACCTTAGAGGAACGGAAGTTCCTCTCGGCGTTAAACGCCATCTTAAACGCCTCCTCCAGGGATTGGGGTCGGCATCGGAACAGTTCCGAACGTGCTGGCCCTTCTTTCAGTCCTCCCATGAAGACGGGGATGTACACATCTTCCGAATACGCTTTCGCGTACATCCCTGCCAACAGGGTCTTAAGTTCTTGGATATATGTTTCCAAGTCCCTAGTGCCCTGACGGAACCTCCGAAACGCCAGCTGATTCTGGAAAACCAGATCAGGCGTTGCATACATGTCCATAATCTTTTTCTTAAGGACTTCCCAGGTTGGGATCACGCTCGTGACCGATTCCGAACACGTAAACGACCATGCACGGGTTTTATCCGTAAGATGGGTCAGTGCAAGTCCCACTTGAAAGTGATCAGCGATCACATTCGCTGTGGCGAAGGCCGTTTTGACCTCTCGCAACCACACGTAAAGGTTGTCACCCTTCTCTCCGGTGAACTCCTTTATCTTAAATGATAATAGGGGACGTACCCCCGTGGAACGACTTCCACCTAAATTCGCCACATGGGCGATGAGGGCATTGACCCTTACCTTTACGGCCTCAAGGCCCTGCTCCACTAGGAGCTGCATCCCCTCGTCACCCATTAAGAATAATGGCCTGTTAAAGTCTTACTGCTGGAATAGGGTTAACCTATCCCAATCGTCCTGATTCATCCTTTGCAGAGGATGCCTTAGTCTACCAACACTGGTGTTGGATTGGCTACAAGTGCTACCAGATGTAGCCGGTGCGTATACGCACGGTGCGGATAGCGCACAGAGGAAGACTTTCTTTTAAGCGGCGTTCGCCGATACTAAGCGATAAGCCCTTATAAAGGGCTTAGTAGGAGAGATCTCTCCTACTCGGGGCCAAGATTCCCGGTTTGGTTTACTAGTAGCCTTAGCTACTGCCTTAACGACAAGGTTCCCTTACTAAGGTTGTAGCTAAGGGGAGGGATCCCCTTACGCTACGGCACTCACTACCCGCACGACCGGACGAGGTCGTGCGTCTGTAATATAGAGTGAAATATAAACTGAATATATTTATTATGTAATTAGTCTAAATTAATTTAAACTAATGTAAACTATATGTAATACTAAGTAGAACATACCAAATTCGTACCTAGCTAAAATGTAGTGTACACCACCTGTGTACCGACACGTGGATGGCTGACATGCCACCCCCCTAGGGCTCCTGCCCTGATTGGTTAAAATAACCAGTGGTTCAAAACCCTTCGAACCGGTCAATACTGACCCCAACCGTAGTGTACTGACGTACACCACCAACTAAAGTTGAATCGAATGTAACCCTGTTACACGACACGTCTGCGATGCCATGGCGGAAAGCCGAGACAAGCAGAAGGAGCAAGCTGACCGAAAGGGGTGGCGTAACGAAAAGGTATACAAAGTAGGAGAAAGTGTTTTATTAAACGCTAAAAATCTTCCTACACATGCAGTTTCCAATGTGTTGCGGAATAAACTGCGCCCCAGGTTTGTGGGGCCTTTTAAGGTACTAGCACGAAAGGGCTTATCGTATACCTTGGACATCCCGAAAGTGATGCGTACGCATCCAACCTTCTATGTGTGTATGCTTAAGCCATACCAGGACCCGGAGGCGGGCCCCCTCCTGGAGGAGGTTGGAAAGGCGGATAGCCGTAAGAGCCGTAAGACACGGCAGGGCGGAGGAATCCCGAGAGGGCCAAAATGGGACCACGAAGCTCCGCAACGGTCGTATCGAGAGAGGCAAGCCTCCTCTTGAAGCGATCAGTGGCATCCCACTCATTGCGGAGTCCTTCGTGGATATCATGGATGCGATGGCTGTGTCGATCACAGCGCTCGCGAATCTCACGTCGCAATTGCGCGACCTCCTCCTCAAATGCTCGATGCGGAGGGTACTCCACACTATCATGTGGAGCGTCTGATGGCGCGACGCCATCATCTGGGTCAAACCCAGTATCTGGTGAAGTGGAAGGGTTATCCACACTCACAAAGTTCGTGGGATTTCGAGACTCCCCTACGGCAGGATTGCCGCGAAGTCGTTCACGCTTTCGAGCGGGAGAATCCCGCTGCAGGTCAACGATCAAAGGGGCACGAGAAGCCTCTTCACTCCCAGTAATCGGGAGTTTTCCGGAGGAAGATGTGGCGCTCACACTGTCCTCTGGCACCGTGGTGGAGACAGGGGCGCTGGCGTAGCGCGTGCGATATGGAGCACGTTATAGCTCCATCGCTTTGGCTCTGGCGAATGCCAGGCGCAACGCCCTCTCCACACAAATGTCACGACGGGAATAGATTTTGTAAAGCTCATTGAAGCTGGGGAGAAGCTTCTCCCCTTCCGCCCAAGCGCGGAATTTCTTCTCCGCATCATCAGAACTCTCTCCCGGAGAAAGAACGATAGGAAACTCGCGGAGGTTCTCAACAGGGGCACCCTGTGTCTGCCTGTTTAAGCGCTCTCGGTATGAGACGCTAGTGAAATGCTTTTGCGTGAGCAGTTGTTGCCGGAGTCTCTCACGGCGTTCGCATTGACACGGCTGTTCAGCCGCGGGGACAGGGGTATAGGATGCTAAACCAGTCCTTACAACACGCCTAGCCCACTTTGGAAGGTCACGAGGACCTTCAAAATTATAGGCCGCCCGTGGCGGCCGTTTGGGGGCGCATAACGCAGCCCTTAGTGCCTGAGCGGCAAGTTGGGTTTCTTGAGCTGCGTCCAGCTCATTGGTGACGATCGCCTTTGGCGATCCGGATGTATCATCCGACATGGGCAGGGGTGTCGCACTAGTTAGTGCATTTCCCCACTTGTGGGGAACGGATTAGGCTGCCGACATCGCCGTTCGGCGTTGTCGGAGCGGTCAACCGTTTGGGAGATATCCCCAAGGGCATCCACCTCGAGTTCTCGGAATAGTTTACCTTCTCTAGAGGAGACTACATAGCACCACTAGTGGTGCTCATGGATAGCAAGAGGTACTGGCGTTCGAGTTATCCAACAAAATTTTGTTTATTGCGTAAGCAATAGTCTTGATGGGGGAGGATGTAACAGGGTTACATTCGAGTCACATTTAGTAGGTGGTGTACGTGAGTACACTACGGTTGGATCAGTATTGACCGGTTCGAAATGTTTTGAACCATTGGTTATTTTAACCAATCAGGGCAGGAGCCCTTGGGTGGTGGCGTGTCAGCCATCCACGTGTCGGTACACAGGTGGTGTATGTAACAGGACTGATCCTGTTACTGGCTTACACTGAATTTGTGCGAGGAAGCGCGCAATACAAAAGGGGTAGGATTAGTTGATAACAACTAATCCTATAGTAAAAGTAAATATATTAATATTCACTTGTTGCTTAGAGCGCAAAATTAAGAGTGTTTATTTAATGGGTTGTTTAGAGGCTAATAGTATAGTAACTAACTAATTAATATAATAATATCAAGTCTTTAACTAACTGTACTATTAGTTAACCTGCAAGATTCGGTATTTATATATTTATATAATCGACCTTTTCCTTCTTAGATTATAATAACTTATAATCTCTTATTTAAATTTCAGACAACGCGTCTGAAATTAAACTGTGATATTCTAACTTGAATATCAATTATGTAATGACACCCCGTTACATCACCCCCCACTTAAGGTGGTTGGCCAATAATAACTCTAATTTTGGCCAATCATGGGTGGCACCTGTTGGTCGTTCTCATTTACCAACTGATTGACCATCGACTCGATGGTCAAGGCACACGGCGGCTCTCTAAAGAGCGCTGCTGAAAACAATGAAGGAGCTTCTTCCTCCGCCTCAGCACTAGGTGCTGAGGTGTTGAGTGACAACGGTGACGCTGCATTAGCAGCGTCAACTACGCAAAGGTCGAAAGACGTACCGTCTTCGACCACAGATGAAGCTAAGGCGGCATCTGGCAAGAAAGAGGGAGATGTTGCCAATGCAACATCTCGCACAATGGCAACTTCCGAATGGCGTGTTGCCAAGAGGGCCATGTTCGGGAGTTCTGAGTCCGAACAAAGTGATGGGGATACAGATGTCCCCACTGAAGGATCTAGCGAGTCGAAACTCGCTAGATGCTCATCGCCTAACAGCGATGACGACTCTAGTGTCGCTGTCAGCTATGACAGCGACAATGATTATCACAGGTGGTTGAGGGAACGCAGAGCCCCACCTGGACCAAGTACTTCTCCACGTCGGGGTAATTTAACCCCGGCGCGTGGTGTTGAAGCAGGCGGTGCTCCGCCTGCTAAAAGAGCTCGAACAGAAGCGTCTCCTGCCGCTTCTAAAGCGTATCATCTTACGGAACCACATGTTCCGTACAAAGTGGGGTTTTGGACCCCTGGATGGGCTATTGCCCCCAACAGTGGCGGTCACCGTAAACGGGACTGTCAGTATGCGTTGTTCGATATCAACGTACTGGATGACTGCGAAGACATCCAGTCACGTCGATTCGATCGAAGTACAGACGATAGACGTCTGTACTTTATTAAACTCTTTTTCCAGGTTCGATATTATTCGAGCCGGAAAGGGTCAAGGAAGAACAGGGACGATAAAGACGCCCTGACTCAGAGTTGGAATGCTTTTGTTGACAACTACAACAAAAGCCCAGATGATTACGTGAAAAAGTCCACGTAATGCGCGAGCGCTTTTTAAAGCACTCACGAACAGGCAAAATGGAATACATCCATTATGCTTGTATCAAAGAAGGGTTAAAGTGTGGTGTCCCTTCACACCTCGTTTGCCCGCGGTGTACGCAGGGCGCTCCTCGTCTGTCAGAGGAGGAGTTGCGGGGGTACGGAGGTTTTTCCGTACCCGTCGAAATTCAGGGTTTAATTGATACCCTGAATGCATCAACACCTACTGTTGATGCTACTTCGCATTATGAGTTTGAGACTTCTTCTCAAACTCAGTCAAAAGGTCTGGGGCGTCGGCCCTCAGAACCTCAATCGGCTCCCAAGAGTCGAACTCTTGGGGATATCTCAGCCAGCGTACCAAATACTCGGTACGCTGCCCCTTCTTCGAAGGCACCGAGAGCTTCGAGATCAAGCGCTCGAGGATATATCGCTTGTTCCCTTGATTATCAATCAGGGGCGGCGGAGGTTGAGAATTCCCTCGCCGTTGTTGTTGCGGAGCATGGTTCTTCGCTCCGCAAGCTCGAGGAGGGTTATTCCTCCTTGAGCAGCGATATGTCTCACTGTGTGAAGACATATCGGTCTCTTCGCGAGGATGTCCGCGACATCCTCGGGGCGCACACTGCCCTTCAGCAGAAGAATGATCTTCTGTACATTGAGCTTTCCCGCTATAAGGGAGAGCTCGATCGGCGCACGGCTGATCTTGAGCAGTCGAAGGCGGAGGTAACGACTCTCCGCTCTGCTCACCAACGGCTGGAAGCCTATTACAAGTCTCTCTTGGGAGACTTGGAGAAGCACGGCATCTTCCGTGGTTCTGCGTCTCGTCGTAAGACGAAGACGAGTGATACGGCTTGAGCCGCCCAACATAGAATGTTGGGTGAAGCCGCATTGCTGTGGGAATGTCTAAGGTATAGGCATTCCCCCGAATCTCTTGGACCTTGAAAGGTCCAATGTACTTAGGAAGAAACTTCCGTATAAGGAAGTTGCTTATTGCATGTGTACGCAAATTAGTATTATTTAATAATACTAATTCACCTTTAAGAAAGGAGTTTTTGCTCTTCCTTCCTTGTTTATATGCATTTTGCTTCTGCTTGTCAAAAGCATAGGCAAGTGCATCTTTTACATAGCGTATTACAGCTTGGCGCTGTAATACGAATTATCTACTGCTTTATCAGCAGTAGGTGCATTGTCCTCGTTGTCTGCAGCCATTGCTGCAGACACATATTCATCGTATGCAGCTTCAGTTTCAATTGAAGCTGCTTCCGCTTCTACTGTATTTTCTGTAGAATGGCCATCGTTTTGTTCACAAGATGCAGTCGCAACTTGCGCATTGACTCGCTCAAAATTTGAGCGGGTCCCTCCCCCACTTAGATTTGGCGTACCGCCAAGTAAAGCTGGGGTTCGTGGATGCCTTAAGACATTCACGTAGAACGGTGTATGATTAGTTGAAGCATGCACTGAATTGTTAATCGCAAATTCAGTGAGTGACAGGTAGTCACTCCACTGTTCAAAGGCATGTGCGTATGATCGCAACATGTCTCCGAGAACGCGGTTAACCCGTTCCGTCTTCCCATCCGTTTCCGGATGGTCCGCAGTTGACATCTTTAACTGGGTTCCCAACAATGAGAACGTTTCTTGCCAGAAACGTCCTGTAAATCTCGGATCTCGATCCGAGACAATGTCTTCCGGCATTCCGTGCAAACGGAATACCGTATCAACGAATATCCGCGCTGTTTGAGCGGCGGTTACGTTCGCTGATACTGCAGTAAGATTTACCATCTTACTGAAACGGTCTACAAAGACCACTATTCCGGTCTTCCGACTATTGTCGGGTGGAAGACCGAATACGAAGTCCATTGAAATGGACTTCCAACACTCTGTCGGAACCGGCAGAGATTGCATCGGAGCCTGTGCAGACTGCGCAGGCTTAACGCGCTGGCAAATATCGCAAGCACGTACGTATTTTCCTACCCACTTCACTGTTTTCGCCAGTAAAAGTCACGTGCGAGAGAAGCGTATGTCTTCTCTCGACCTTGATGACCCGAAATAGGTGCATCATGATACCCAAACATAATTTGATGTTTGAGATCATCGTCGTTTGGAACGAAGATGCGACTTTCATCTTTTTGGTCTGTGCTGTAAAGCAGCAGACCATCGTGCAGTCGATATCGATGCACACAAGCGCGGAAGAACTCTGGGAGCTCGTCGCGCTTCTCACTTGATTGATTAATTAAGTAATCAATCAACAGACGTGTCTCCTCGTCTGTTTTGTACGCCTCGCGTACTTGTCGTATAATTGACGACGACAAAGCAGTGCAACGGATCGCGTTTGCACTGGCCCCTTCGGTTACGGACGGTTTCGTCTCGTAATCGGGCCTTCGTGATAGCGCATCCGCTATCACGTTCAACTTTCCGGGTTTGTATTCAACCGTAAAGTTGTACTCAGCAAAGAATGACAGACATCGATCCCTTCTTTGGTAAATGTGTGGTGAATTCACGGCCGTGCGTAGTGACGCATGGTCCGTGTAAACCACAAACGGTCTATCTCCCAATAGATAGATCCAAAATTTAGCCAGTGCGTACTTCATGGCAAGGAGTTCCTTGTCATGCACTGGATAGTTGCGCTCGGCTGGGCGCAACTGACGCGATTGATAGCAGATTACGCGATCACGATCATCGTGATCACGCTGCATCAAAGCACAGCCGATAGCGAAATCGCTCGCGTCGCAAACGACGTGGAACGGACGCTCGTTATCGGCTATAGCCAAGACAGGCGCTTCAGTCAAGATTTGCTTGACTGCATCAAAAGCATCTTGACATTGGGTATCCCAATGCCATTCGACATCTTTCTTAAGTAATTGAGAAAGAGGTCGTATTAACCCAGCATAGTTGCACGAATACTTGTGCAAATATGTTGCCAACCCAAGGAACTTTCGAAGTTCCTTAACGTTGTTTGGCGTATGCCATTCAACGATCACCCTGATCTTTTCTGGATCAGGACGCACCCCGTGCTTGCCCACAAAGCATCCAAGAACGGGTATCTCAGGTGCACCAAAGGTGCACTTCTTTAGATTTGCATAGAGCTTATGCTTACGCATAAGCTCTAACACTCGACGTAGATGCTTCCTATGGACATCTACATCGCTTTTATCGTGTTCACCCTTACTATGGATGAACACGTCATCGAAATAACTCGGTGCGAATTCTTGCACCGGGCGTAATAGATGCCTTACGCATCTGTTAAACGTAGCAGGGACATTTAGAGGCCCCTGCGGCATAACAAGCTACTCCCAAAGCATGCCGCTTGGGGTGCTAACCGCCGTGAGAGGGATATCCTTCTCACGCATTAGGATTTGATAAAATCCATCTCTTAGATCGAGAGCACTAAAGATGGTGCTCCCGCACATGCCATCAATGATGACATCCTTCCGCGGTATCGGTGTCTGTGCCGGTACCGTCGCTGCGTTCAGCTTGTTGTAAGCGTGAACGATTCTCCACCCACCTGTGGACTTCTTCACAAAAAAGGTGGGGGTAGAGTGCGGTGAGGTAGACTCCCGCACTTGGCCTGATTTACGACGAGCTTCGAAAAACTCGTCGATCGCTTTTACCTGATCACGCGGCAAAGGCCATTGCCGCGTAACACAATACTTCGTGCCTGGCACGAGGTCAATTTCATGACGAGTTCCCTTATCCTTAGGGAGCTCGCTAGGTACTTCTTCTGGGAATACGTCAGCGTATTCTCGAAGTACCTCATAAAATGGGGAGTTCGCTTTAAGCGACTCCCAGCTCTGCGCTTCAAAGCGCTGAACTCTCGTTTGATCATTGGGAACCTCTTTCCTAATGTTTTCCACTTTTAATGTGGACATTCGTTCACGAATATCCACTACATCATCTGTTGCAACGATGATACAGATCTGTTCGATCTGACCATCGTGCAAGTTTCTCACAAACTTCTTCCAGCTTAGCGCTGGAAGAGCCATCACCTCCGAACCTTCTTTCGGAGGGTGTTCCATCAACAGAGACTGGGTAGCTAATATGGTCTCCGTTTGCGTCAAGACGTTGATCGTCTCGACGGAACTGCCCATGCAATCAGACGCACTCGTCTGATTGACTGCTACAAGGTGATTACGATTCACCGTGTGCGAATACTCATCATCATGGTGGCCACTGCCTACCATGGAATTTTGGCGATCAGATGTGCTCGTCTGACCGGCCGCCTTTTCTGCGACACGGTGGTCTTTATCACCCGTGCGCATGGCTAACGCAACGTGGTGGGCACTGGCCACCACGGAGTTTTGCTCACGATTGCACTCGATCGTGAGTTCACTCTCATCAACACGGAATTCATTCGTCGTGTTGGAACCTTCGGTCGCACAGTGGGTGTTTCCCACTGTGGATACTATTTCATTCTCACGGTGGGTGTTTCCCACCGTGGATATAATTTAATTCTCACGGTGGTCTTTATCACCCGTGGAATGTTTCTCTCCAAAACGCAACGACTCTTATGTTGCGTGTGATAGTCCCTCTGGACTCTCACGAGCGGAGGTACCTTCCGCTGATCGTGTCAGAACAAACCTGGTGGTGCCATCGCTATCCACCAGACTGTCTGACGCTGCGGTTGTATCCTCAGATACAGCCGGATTACACACAGGGTGATCAGATCCTGTGCGTCCGCCGGAGTCGATCGATAGGTTAACCCAGTCGATCGATAGGTTAACCCAGTCGATCGAAGGTTTAAACTTGGACATCCATGGGATTCCAAGTATCACATCGAACTTGTCATCTAAATCGAGGACGATGAATTCATCCTCGAATGACAGTTCATTCAACTCGATGCGTGTTTTAATCACACGCTTTGGAATAGTCACGTTTGCACCTGTTGCTAACCGGACTGACAACATACTTCGTGGGTTTTCTACCTCCACGAAGCTCAACAGCGTTAGACTCTGAGTTCTAACGAAATTTTTTGACGCTCCTGTGTCAAACAAAGCTCGCATGGGGACATCGCTCCCGTGAGGCTTAACCTCCAGGGTGATAAGAGGCTTATCATCACCCTGCACCTTTTGACAGGACATAGTCCCGTCTGGGGCTATTACCCTCACATGCCCTGTGTCGGCTTGTGGGATAACATTCCCAGTAGGGCGCCCCGCCCCTACTGGTGATTTACGTTTTTTGCACAAACAGGGTGATGTCCCTGTTGGCGTCGCCGTGCAGCGGACGGTTCCGTCCGCTGACTGCGTGGCACCGGACGCGGTGCCATACACTCATGGGAAAAATGCCCCACTTTCGCGCATCGAATGTTCTTCCGATAGGTCCATCGGCTCTGGACCTCCACCGCCCATGCTCTGGCGCGGGTGGCTGTTTCTTGAGACGAAGTGTGAACTTCGTCTGCCCGAATGCTGATTGTTGACATGCTCTTGCGGCATGTCAAAAGCGAAGGGCTGTTGAGCCCTTCGGCTGTACCCAGCATGCGATGACGCTGATCGCATGCTGAACTCTTCACGGATGCTCATATCAATGGAATCCCTTAGAGTCTTTGGCGGGTGCCGGTAAAGACTCTGTTTGACGGGACCATCATTGAGTCCCTTCATGAAGCTAGTGACCTGCATAGCAGGGGGCACCGGATCATACACAATATTTGACAGCAAATATTGCGTCTTATGAGCGTAAGATTGAAGGTCAAGCTTACCTTGACGGAGTTCCATGAACTCCTGCCGACTACTTAGCTCCATTTCTGGAGCTTCAAAGTTGAGCTTTAGCTCAGCTTTTAATTCCTTATAAGTAAGGAACGAAGAGTCATCAGTGGCTCTGCGACTCATCGCCCATGCCCCGTCTCAGCCGCCCAGACATGTTGTGGCGAAGTACGGCTGTTGACGTTCGTCAAAAATATTTTGCGCAGAGATGGCATCTTCCACCTCTGCGAACCATCTACAAAGGGGCTCGACCCCTTCACCGGTAAAGGGCTGTACTCGCGCCTTTACCACTTCAACGCTATGCGTTGCAGGTGCAGGTGCGGTCCGCGCTGCCTCTGGCGCGGGCCGTGCTGGCTTTTCTAGGTGGTTTCGCCTAAAGCGATTCACCACCTCTATCGCTTCCTCCGGGGTCTTACCCAGGAGGAAGGTAAGGATGTCGGTCCCCATGGACCGAACCATTTCTACCGTCGCGTCTTTACTACGCGACGAGAAGTGGGGGAAGTGTTTCGTCACCACTTCCAGCGTTCTCTCTCGCTCGGCGGGCGTCATGTCTCGCGACATGATGCCGAGCGGCTCTTAATCTTCGCTCCGCTAGTTAACTAGCAGAACGGAACTGTGGTCGTTAGGACGGACCACAAAGTGCTACCAGTTCTAACAGGTCTGATCCTGTTACAGTCTTACACTGTGTTGTGCGAGGAAGCGCGCAATACAAAAGGGGTAGGATTAGTTGATAACAACTAATCCTATACTAAAAGTAAATATAAATATTTACTTGTTGCTTAGAACGCAAAATTAAGAGTGTTTATTTAATGGGTGGTTTAGAGGCTAATAGTATAGTAACTAACTAATTAATATAATAATATTAAGTCTTTAACTAACTGTACTATTAGTTAACCTTCAAGATTCGGTATTTATACCGAATCGACTTTTCCTTCTTAGATTATAATAACTTATAATCTCTTATTTAAATTTCAGACAACGCGTCTGAAATTAAACTGTGATATTCTAACTTGAATATCAATTATGTAATGGCACCCCATTACAGTGTACACTACATTTTAGCTAGGTACGAATTTGGTAAGTTCTACTTGGTATTACATATAGTTTACATTAGTTTAAAATAATTTAGGCTAATTATATATTAAATATACATTCAGTTTACATTTCACTCTATTATCTACAGACGCACGACCTCGACCGGTCGCGCGTGTAGTCAGTGCCGTAGCGTAAAGGGAGCCCTCCCTTTAGCTACAACCTTAGTAAGGGAGCCTTGCCGTTAAGGCTATTAAGTAAACCAAACCGGGAATCTTGGCCCCGAGTAGGAGAGCTCTCTCCTACTAAGCCCTTTATAAGGGTGCATCGGCTAAGTAGCGGCGAACGCCGCTTTAAGGAAAAGGCTTCCTCTGTGCGCTAGCCGCACCGTGCGTATACGCACCGGCTACAGCCCTACCCGCACCCCTCCACCCTAGGTACACCCCCCACGTGACGTTCGACCAATAGAGATGAATATTGCTACTAATAGTATCTATTGGTTAAAATAGCGCTTTACATCTATCTACCTTTTTAATAGTTTTCCGTTGAGGGGTTTTGATGCACATTCTTTGACTACAATGACAACTCAATGGACGTTGCGGTGGGTGTTAACCGTTTCTTAACGGAGTCTTTTGCTAGCGTCAAGGCACGTCTCCGTGAACTTGGCGTCGAAAAGACGCAGAAGTGAACACCTGTGGAGAAGGTGCTGCATGGCGCTCTGCTTGAATGCAAGGACAAAGTGTTTCGCGCTTTGAGCGACGACATCAACACCCCGTAAGGGCTGTTGCATCTTCGGCAATTGGTCAAGTTAACCGTTACATGGTGGCAGACATAGACAAGAAAGTTTCTATGCTAATATGTGCCAGTGAAGAGTACATCACACGCATTTTATCTGTGTTTGGACTTGTCGCCTCTGCTACAGACATAGGGTTTCCGCTCTGCTCGGATTCTGCTGATGGTTATGATCAAGAGACTGTCCTCACGCCTGTACCAGATATCTTTGCACAGTTCCGTGACGATATCTGAGAGGCCACTCGTTCTGCTGCTGCGGACGATGGAGATAGAAAGGCTTAAGGCTTTGGCTAGTGTGGTGCTAAGTCTGTGCGATGAAGTACGTGACGAAAAATTACCGTATGCTGGTGTGCGTCTGGAGGACCGGTCTGCTAGCTCTTCCATTTGGAAGCTGGCCAACATGGAGGAGCTGCTCGAAGAAATTGAGAAGAATCAGCAGAAGAAGAAGAAAAAAGAGAAAAAGAAGCGCCTACGATTGGAAGATGAGGCACGTAAAAAGGCCTAGCTTGCTGGAAAAGCTAACATTTGTCCTAGCAAGATGTTCTTGGACATGAAGGATAAGTACTCAAATTCCGACGATAACGTAAGTATTGGCGAATGTTGTTTTTGGTCGAACTGGATATTATGCTCATGTATGGAAAATGTCAGGGATTGCCGACACACGATGCTGCCAGTGAGCCGTTGAGCAAGGGTCAGATGAAAAAGTTGGCTAAAGAGCAAGTTAAGCAAAAGGCACTGTACGCGTAATACACAATAGAATCTAGATGTACTGGTTTTGCTATTTGATAGCGTGTTGAATAGTGTTGTAGTTGTGCATGTCAAGTCAAAACAAGCCGCTGCAGGATAAATTTGCGCAGTCAAATTTCATATTGAGATTTGTCACATTTTGAAGCCACAAACAAGAATGTGCATCAAAACCCCCAACGGAAAACTATTATTAAGGTAGATAGATGTAAAGCACTATTTTGACCAATAGATACTATTAGTAGCACTATTCATCTCTATTGGTCGAAAGTCACGTCGGTGTGCCCCTAGGGTGGAGGCGGGTGCGGGTAGGGCGACCCTTTTTAGTTTGTTAATTTTCGGTGCAAATTTTCGAAACACCGAGTCTAAAGTGGCCTGGTTATACAGTAGAACCTGTCTAAACTATTATCGCCAGGACTGCCTGTTCAGTATTTTTTACGGAGTTTATTGATTTGGACAGAGCAATACTGTATAAATTATGTACGGCGACGTACTCGGGACCGGCAATATATATTTGTGTACGGAGGTTATTTGTTTAGACAGTATTATCTTAGACAGGTTCTACTGCATTTGACTTAAGTAATGTTACATAATCTCCTTTTCGTTTTTCCTCTAAAGGGCGCCTGCCTACTCGACCGGAACGACCTCCGCGTGGCCCACGTCGCGCCCAAGCCGTTTGTCTCTTGCGAGAGCCTACGTGGTCAAAACCTTGCGACCACGTAGTATAGACGATCTCTTTCGCATCCTTCACACCCGTGTGTGTGTATTTAGTGCGTGACGCTTTTTCCTCCACGTTCAACCTTATGCCGGTACCACGTGAGCATCCTTCTCGGTGCCCTGGCGACGGTCATGGGCCCTCGAAAAAGCGCATCCTCGTCACGGGTGGCGCTGGGTTCATCGGCTCGCACGTCGTGATTCACTTGGTGAAACACTATCCGCACTATTATATCGTCAACTTGGACGCGCTCGACGAATGTTCCTGTCTCCTCAACGTCCACGCAGCCATTTCATCCGCCAGTTGCGAGGAGGAAGAAGACGTGCATGTCGACGACACGCAAGCTTTCGTGCACAAGAACGTGCCCGTGCCATGTACCACGGAGCGCTCCCAAGCAAAGGACACACGGAGCCAACGTCCTGGTTCCAAAGCTTTAGGTGAATGCAAACACGAGTGTCTCAGTGACGCGTATCTCGCGACGTTGCCCACGAATTACAAATTTATCCACGGGAACATCACGCACGCGGATTTGATTGCGTATATTCTCGAGCGCGAGCACATTGACACGATCGTGCACTTTGCCGCCGAGTCGCACGTGGACAAGTCGTTTGGGAATGCAATCGAGTTTACCAAGACGAATCTCCTCGGGACGCACGTGCTGTTAGAGGCCGCGCGAGCGCATGGGATTCAACGGTTTATTCACGTGAGTACGGATGAAGTCTATGGCGAAGGGAGCGCCGCGTCGTCCGAGCCCATGCAAGAAGATCATGTGCTCGAGCCGACGAATCCGTACGCCGCGACGAAAGCGGGCGCCGAGTTTCTCGTCAAGAGTTTTCATCACTCGTTTCGACTGCCGACGATCATTACACGGAGTAACAACGTCTATGGACCGCATCAGTACCCGGAAAAAGTGATTCCCAAGCTCGTGAATCAGATCCTGCGGCATCGACGCGTGACGATTCACGGCGACGGGAGCCATACGCGCACGTATCTCTATATTTCCGACGTCGTGGCTGCTTTGGATGTGATTCTGCACAAAGGTGTGATCGGCGAAGTCTACAACATTGGAGGCACGAACGAACGGTCGAATAAACAAGTCGCCCTGGATCTCCTTGCGCTCATGAAGCCAGAGCTCCATGCAACGGAACTCACGAACCTCATTGAACACGTGGAGGATCGACCGTATAACGATCATCGGTATGTCATTGACTCGACGAAACTTTGTCGGCTTGGGTGGGAAGAACGCGTGTCGTGGCAAGAGGGACTGCGGGCGACTGTCCAGTGGTTTTATCGCTTTGGCCATCGCTTTCACGACATTGACCACGCTCTCGAGGCTCATCCGATCAAGTGGAAGACCACGCGTCAGCTGGAATAACGTGACGAGTTCGAGACCAGCTTGCCTACTTCAACGCGGAAAAAAAACGCAGAAGGCGTGTCACAAGAAATGCTCGGTCTACCTATACCCTACTCGGATCCAGTTGGTGACTTGGTGAGACACATCTTGAGTAGAAAGATGCAAAAGACCGAGTCCATCCATCGGTTTTTTTGTGTTCCATCATAATAAATTGATACGTAGCGAGGCTTCCCTCTGCATGAAAAGGACTTGTTTAATGTATTAGAAATATAGCCGAGCCCCAGGACCAAAAATAGAGAGCGAGCTAAAAAAAATTCCTTTCATTCGAAAATGCAGTTTCAGGTGAATGTCGTTCACTCGCAATACGACGTAAAATCTCCCACGAAAAAGCTGCCGTCTCCACATGCATGCCACGAAATCGTGACTCGAAACGTGCTTGCCTTTAATGTTGAAAACAATAATTTTTTTAGCGTATACCCACATGTATCCTTCCTTCGACGCCATGACACAACGTTCGATGCAGCATAAAAGTGAGTACCATGCCAGGGTTGGCTTCCAAGCATCCATAGATCCAGCGTCATCAGAATCGCTGTATATGAAAAAAAACAATCTTGGTCGAAACTTCATCTGGTTTTCCAATACCCCGATGCAAGTGAGATTTTTGGTATCTTGCGAGTTTTTTTTGCAAAATTCGAGCCTATTTAGATGCATATTTTCCTGCGTGCCGCCTTGTGAACAGCAAACGAAATCTCAGGTCTAGTGCATCTTGAGATTCAAAGCAGGCTACCCACTAGGGACTGAAACGTTTTGATCCGAACTTTTCCAGAATTGACTCAAAAGTCAATTTCAACCAGATGTAGGTCTTGGTCTTAGACTACTGGTAGATCCAATGCAAAAGGTTGTCGATTATAGCTTCTTTTTTCGAGAGTATATCCTGTCATCTATCACTCGCATTCAAAAGAAGATTGAAAACTATTGTCGAGGGTTTCGATTTTTTCAAAACGGCAATATGATTTAAAAACTCATCTACTAATTTGTACGTGGTTTCAGGCACCAGCAAGGTTTCAACGTAAGCGCAACTATTGTCTAAAAAATCATAGGTACTATTTTGCAAAAGTTTGTTCTAGATCACAGATATTTCTGCTGCTTTAGCACATGGTATTTACGCACTGAAACATTGGTGTTCTTCATTGAATCATCATCTACCAACATACCTTGTCTCATAAGTAGAGGTATTTCTCATGTCCATCTTCCGGCCCCTCGACGTACGCATTTGATATGTGTCCATGTTCGGCACAGACGCCCCAGATTCGAGCTATAGTAGGCTCCAAATATGTGCTCATTTCCAGCGCTGAAAAATTGTACTTATTCAGGCACCACACATAGCCCCCAGTCTACCGAGGTCAACCTTTAATCTTCTTCGTCCTTGCTCACCTTGTGTACCCGTCGGCGTAGATGGATTACGCTTTTCTTTGATAAAATTTTAACCAATGAACTAATCGTTAATGGTCATTTGCTCTACCGTTGATATACAAAGATATATATAAATAGGGTCAGCCTGCGGTCACACACACCCTTTGCTCCGGTCACCCCCCTCCCTTTTATGTCCAATGGATAAGTTTGGGCTTCAAAAATGAACCTTTGGTAAAATGAAAAGAACTTTTTTGCGCGAATTAGCATAATACCTCAGATCTGATTCTACATCAGACGCTGCATTTCCGAAACTAATTCACAGCGCATCAGTGACGGCTGTAGTGGAGTCCGCTTCGATATATTTTGCTGCTGACTCTTTAGCTGCGACCCTCTCTTCTTGATCCAGCTGAAACAAGTAAATCGCGCTTTCAAAAGCCAGTTGCCTGTCCTGCGCGTCTCCAGCGCTCACGAGTTTCTCAAACGTTTGTTGTAGCTTAACGAGACGATGGGTAGCAAAATCGGATTGGATGCTCGCGAGCTGCGACTCGTCCAGCCTTTGAAATTTATATTTCAAATAATCCTTCAGTTCCTCTAGCTGTCGAAAAACTGTGCGCACGCCCTCCATTACACCAGGTGAAGTTTCCTTCACCACTGATTCCACCGAGACCAATATCTCCGCCAGTGCCATCTCGAAAAACTCCTGACCACAGGTAATTCGTAAAAGTCGTGAGTGCATTAGCAAATTCAGTAAAATATGTCAATCGTCGGAAAAAGCACCTTTAACTCGTCTTCGTCCATCGTTTCTAGCAGATTCAGAGCGCCAAAGTGAGAGCTGGAAGCGAGTGAATCATCCAATAAACTCTCCTCGTTGCCATCCCATCCATTCAAAAGAGCCATTATCTTGTCCAGTGTCGTATCAACGTCGAAGGTGTTATCGTCTTTCAGTGCTTCCGTATCACTCAAACCCGCTTCTATCCGGTACTGCATTAAGACCTTTTCGAGCCTTAATTTCCTCGCTGCCGCGGCCGCTATCATCTGCTGTATATATATCAAAAATCGGCGGGTATCCATTTCATAGTAAACAAGTATGAAGAGCCCAAAAAGGATACGGTGCTTCGTTGCCTTAGTGAATTGACCTTTTTTGCATTCAAAATCGAGGTTTTGTCTCGCGTGTAGCGGCTCCCCTGCATATACGGATCCAAGTCCAGCACAGAAACGTCCGTTGAGACTGCTACACATAGATCCATCAATTGCGGAGCTTGTTACTTCTTCAATGGCAGCGTCAGTTGCAACGACTAGCGTTAGGAGCTTCATATCGGGTTCTATGCTAATAGTCTCTAACGAGTCCATGGAATGCGAAAGTTGTACGGCTTCGTCATTGTTTTGTTGATTTCAAGATGCTTGTTTTAACGTCATATATTTCAGATGTCTTGGGGTGTGTGGCCCGATCAGCCCCCTAATTTAAAGGTTCATTTTTGAAGCCCAAAACTTATCCATTGGACATAAAAGGAAGGGGGTGTGACCGGAGCAAAGGGGTGTTTGTGTGACCGCAGGCTGACCCTATAAATAATCAGAAACCTAACCCTCACTTAAAACACCTAAATTTAATAAGACAGGTTTCCCACAAAATATAGGTCCGTACTTGATTAACAGATGCTCAAACAGGTACACAAATCCAACTGAAAAAATAGTGAGGTTAAGCTAGCATAAAAATTTATGCTCTTGATGATTCCGTTAGTGTCCCAGATACATCAGAGCAATGTTTATTGGTTGCGTCATTAACAAAAAGGAATCCTAGTGAACTTGTTAATATCGATCAATCTGATACACTGAATGAAAAATTTTACCAATAAACCCAGGGAAATAAAGAAATCACTTATCCAAGTGAATAAGAACTAAGTACCTAAGTTACTCCTAGCTATTTATTCTAGCTCAGGTGTTCTTGCCATACCAACGTAACCTGAATACTGTAAGATCTAATATATGATTTAAACCTCGTCCCATTACCTATAAAGGTGATCAGATACCATCTGGGGTAGTCAACCGTAGTCAACTGCCGCGTACTTATGCCGAAAACTTCCAGATCACTTCACCACAACCATTGTCGCAATGTAGCGGTACAGCAGTTGCAGCGAGTCTCCTAATATCGCGTTTTTTTCTGTTCTTGTAACCATTTCTGACTCCAGTGGCCATAATCCTCATCGTATAGTCGTTCTTCCTAATCAGCCTGATCATCTTGTCCACATATCTTACTTATTTTGTCCACTTGCTTTAGATAGTCCTGATACCATTCCCTCATCTGGCGACGTCGTAAATCCACCCGTGGATCATCCTATGTCATACTCGATCATGCGGTTTTTTATCTTCCGTCATGTCCAACTTCTTTTCTTCGCGTCTAATTGAGTGATGACCAGGGTCACAAGAGTGCGCTCAAATACTTCAGCAGTTCTCCACAATTCAAGTCAGCTTTTTCATATCTATTACATAGACTTGGTCATTCGTCCATATCTCATTTTCCGTACTGATTGGACCTTGCTAATCTTTTTACATCGTTCTTTTCTGGACTCGAACGGCTTTACCAAACTGTCCTCTAGAATGAGCGCTTCATCAAAAACCATGCGATTAATAATATTCTGTAATCTGTCTTTCGGAAACACCTTGACCACCAGGGGGAATATGAAATAATCTATCCCCAAGATGATCATTTTAGCCGCATGATTGTCGATCAGTTGTACTCCCCATGACGAATCCGTGCCACTACGAGCGAGCTTATTTGCTTATCATGTTGACACGGTCCAGATATAATCAAGCTCTTCACCCAGATACAATCAAATATGAGGACACATTTGATTGTGTCCCGTTTGAACCATTTTCCCTTTACTGACTGCATTTCAGAGACGTGTAACTACTACCACTTCTCTGGTCTAATAATACTATTTCTGCACTAGAAATATCCACCTACCAGCTTCACAATCTCTTCCTCGAGTACCAGAGCTAAAGAATCTGCAATTCCATCTTTTCCAGTCTCGATTCATGTTCACCTCCGTCTATTACCTGGAATGTCTCTTCTCCACCTGGTTGTTCGCAAACTTGCCATTACATTCAGAACTCGCTGACTCCATTTCATAAAAATCGTTGATACTCAGCTGAATTATCATTGTTCTAATTTGCACATTTTAATAGTCCTAAAACGGGAATTTGGATTATCAACCTTATAATCCGTTGAAAATCCGATTTGAAACACTTTACCGAGTCCAAAAGGAATCTGAAACTCCACAAATTGTATCAGCGAAAAATCATAGCATTTTTGGATATTGACCTGGATCTAATAATTGACATTAAAGCTACAACACCCAAATTTATTCTCTGTTATTTTTTCCTTCTAATTTATTAATCTAGCGTAAATACGGGATATTTACTAAAATATTTTAATATAAATCTAACTATTGAGATAAAATTCCCATGTACTTTTCTATCCTGAATTACGTACTTCCTCTCGAAAGACAGCGTAAGCATGTAGAAGCACTCCTTCTACACGCAGTAAGCCTAGAAGCACTTTGAGGTCCGTCCGAATAACCGCTGGTACGTTCTGATAAGCATTTTGCAGAGAGTGAAGCGACTTTTGCATAGTCCTAGCTGAGATTATGTAACGGGGTTACATTCGGGTAACACTGAGTGTTGGTGTACATGAGTACACCACGGTTGAGGTCAGTATTGGCCGGGTTGAAAGGTTTCGAACCTTTTGTTATTTTAACCAATCAGGGCATGGGCCCTTGGTGTGGTGGTGTGTAAGCCATCCACGTGTCAGTACACAGGTGTGTACACTACATTTTAGCTAGGTACGAATTATGAATATTCTACTTAGTATTACATATAGTTTATATTAGTTTAAATTAATTTAGGCTAATTACATATTAAATATATTCAGTTTTACATTTCACTCTATTTAGCGGACGCGCGACCTCGACCGGTCGCGCGCGCAGTGAGTGTTGTAGGTGAGAGGGAATCCTCCCTTTTCTTACACCCCGTAAAGGGAATACAGCCGTTAAGGCTAAGTCGTAAACTAACCCGGGAATCTTGGCCCCGAGTAGGAGAACTCTCCTACTAAGCCCTTTACAAGGGCGTATCGGCTAAGTAGCGGTAGCTACCGCTTTAAGGAATAGTCTTCCTCTGTGCGCTAGCCGCACCGTGCGTATACGCACCGGCTACATCTGGTAGCACTTGTAGTTAATCCAACACCTGTGTTGGTAGACTAGGCATCCTCTGCAAAGGATGAATCAGGACGATTGGGATAGTTTGACCCTCGTCCAGCAGGAAGCCTTTAAAAGGCTGTTACCCTTAACGGGGGAAGAAGGCATGAAGCTCCTAGTGGAGCAGGGCCTTGAGGCCGTAAAGGCAAGGGTTAATGCCCTCATCGCTCATGAGGCGAGTTGCGGTGGAGGTCATTCCACGGGGGTGCGTCCTCCATTATCGTTTAAGATAAAGGAGTTCACCGGAGAGAAGGGTGACAACCTTTATGTTTGGTTGAGAGAGGTCGAAACGGCCTTCGCCACAGCGAACAGGACCGCTTAACACTTGCAAGTGGGACTTGCATTGACCCATCTTACGGGCAAAGCCCGTACATGGGCGTTTACATGCTCGGGATCAGTCACGGACGTGTTTCCAACATGGAAGGTCCTTAAGCAGAAGCTCCTGGACATGTACGCAACACCTGATCTGGTTTTCCAGAATCAACTGGAGTTCCTGAGGTGCCGTCAAGGCACTAAGAACCTGGAGATTTATATCCAGGAGCTTAAGACCCTGTTGGCAGGGATGTACGCGAAAGCGTATTCGGACGATGTGTCCATCCCCGTCTTCATGGGAGGCCTGAGAGAAGAGCCAGCACGTTCGGAATAGTTCCGATGGCGACCCGAATCCCTGGAGGAGGCATTCAAGATGGCGTTCAACGCTGAGAGGAACTTCCGTTCCTCTAAGGTGGGTCCTGAACCCATGGACCTGAGTCAGGTCGAAGCGGAAGAGAAACCTCGCGCTAAGAGTCACTCTGACTCTTTTCCACAGAGCTTTGAGGCAGAGCTCTTAGACATGTTGCAGCAGCGTGGGCCGCTGAGATGCTTCCTGTGTGGAACACGGATCATCTGAGGAACAGATGTCCGAAAAATCCCCAGCGAGACACTCGCTACAAGGGACCAAGGGTGGGGAAAAAGCCCTTGTACAAGCCGTCGGGAAACGACGGCTCCCAGTAGTTGCGGGGGTGCCCTACTGGGGGACCCCTCAGTGCTGTTAAGCCCCAGGGTAGGGGCCGACAGCACAAAGCCCCGAGGGAAGCGGTGCTTTCTAGCACCGAGTTGGTGTGCCAGCTAGGTTTGCTGGTAGTCCTTGCGGACGTGAAAGGCTTTGATAAGCCTTGGAGAGTCTTGATATACTCTGGAGCGTCTGACAATTATGTCAGACGAGCTTCTGTGGAGAAGAGTCGGCTGTATGCCGAGGCCCTAGAGGCACGTTGTCGTGACGTTATCAAGGTCCGTCTTGCGACGGGCGTACAGGTTTCTGTACCCAAGGTCTCGATTGACCTTAAGCTGAAGTTTGCAGACTTAGACAGCTTGGAACGTTGCCTAGTCCTGGATTTGGACTCGAGGTATGACCTCATTCTGGGCATGAAGTGGCTGGAACGCCACGAGCCATGGATAGACTGGAAGTCTAAGTCCATTGGCTCAACGCACCCGCGGTCGGGTGAAGCATTAGCGAGTCATGAACCCACCTTTGCTCGATCGCAAAAGCGATTCTGGCGTGAGATGCCAGAGATTGTGATGTCTGAAATGATTATTCCCAATGGCGTTAAGGAGGAGTTCCTTAACGAGGGGGATTCGGCGGTTAATCCCCGCGCCGATATAGGCGAGACTGGTGAGTCGCCAGTGATAGACGTGTTTTACTCTGAGGGTAAGCGCGAGGCGCTTAGAGAAGAGACCCGAAGTTCGTCTCTTCTGCAGGTCGGAATTGATTCCGACCACGCCGTGTCCGGCGAAAAAGTTGTGACTCCAGTGGTAGGGGTAGAGACCCCTGTGGTTAAGCGCGAGGCGCTTCCAAGCGAAGAGACCCGAAGTTCGTCTCTTTCGCGCATCGGAAATGATTCCGATTACGCCGTAATAGGTGATACCGGCGAGTCACCGGTGGTAGAGGTAGAGACCTCTGTGGATAGGCGCGTGGCGCTTCCAATAGATGGGGCAATTGACTCCCCCCAGCTGGATCTCGGGATGAGTCCCGAGGCCAGTAGTCAGCAGTCCTATCGGATGCCGAATAGTATGACAGGTGTTGTCACAGAAGGAGTAAGCCTGGAACGGTTGCCTGGGGTAGGCGAACTGTTGTCGTTGGAGGAGATGTCCTTCAACGAGTTTGAGACTGCTTTGAAAGCAGATGAATCGACGAGGTCGTCGTGTTGCGTCCGGAAGAGGAGTTGAACTCCTCATCCACGATGGACGAGTCAGTTTTGGTGAAAACCAAACAGACATTAAATGCCCGAAGCGGCCTCAAGATCCTCGCGGATCCTGAGGACCCTTACCACTCCTTATTAAAGGAATTTGGAGATGTCATTAGTGACAACCCGCCGATGGGGTTACCGCCGGATCGGGGAGTCCGACATGAAATTGATTTGGTTCCTGGAACCAAATACTGCGTCACTAGGCAGTGGCCTCTCCCCAAGGAACAATGCGACGTCATCGACGCATTCTTCAAAGGGGAAGAAGAGGCAAGGATGGTACGGGAGAGCAAGTCTCCCCACTCCTCTCCTACTTTTTGTGTTCGTAAACCGAACGTAAAGTGGCGCATTGTGCATGCGTACAATAAGCTGAATGCAGCTACTGTACCCATGCAGACTCCGATTCCTCGGAAGGATGTCCTCCAGAACAATATGGCTGGCTGTACTGTATACAGTACATTAGATCTGGTGGACGGTATTATCAGGTGCTCATGCGAGCATCCGATATTCCGCTTACAGCGGTCAGCACGCCTAGTGGCATGCTGTGGGAGTGGCTAGTTATACCACAGGGGCTTTCGAATGCACCAGCGACTTTCAATCGCTTGGTGACTCAACTCTTCCGCCCTCATAGAAAGTATGCTCAGACGTACTTCGACGATATATTCGTTCATAGTCGTACGGAAGGCGACTCGTCTGATGTTCAGACGCTCCTTATACACCTTCGAGCTGTGCTCGAATGTATGCGAGAGCATAAGTTATATGCAAACTCATCCAAATGTATATTTGGTGCTGAGGAAATTCCTTTCCTCGGATGCTTCATCGGTAAGGATGGAGTGCGGGCGGATCCCGCGAAGGTGAAAGCCATTGTGGAGTGACCTTCGCCTGTAAATCTTAGAGATTTACGGAAGTGGCTTAGATTAGCCAACTATCTCTACAAGTACAGCGAGAACTACGCTGAAATGACGAATCCATTGACCGACCTTCTTAAGAAGGATGTTGATTGGTGTTGGGAAACTGAACACCAAAACGCTTTTGAAGCGGTAAAGGGGAGCT
Organism: Peronosclerospora sorghi; assembly: GCA_026184515.1. Taxonomy (NCBI): domain Eukaryota; phylum Oomycota; class Peronosporomycetes; order Peronosporales; family Peronosporaceae; genus Peronosclerospora; species Peronosclerospora sorghi. The sequence continues at coordinate 8,506,803 of CM047589.1, read as the reverse complement.
TGTTGAAAGCTTCCCTTCTGGATTTCACAGATTCTGGGAAACCATTTAGTGTCGTCTGCGACGCCTCCGATTTAGCAATCGGATGTGCTTTGTTACAAGCAGACGATGCAGTAAGGGAACGCGTAATTGCGTTTGAGTCGAGTCAGCTTAAAGCTGCGGAACGGAATTATCCCGTTCATGACAAGGAGCTACTCGCAATGAAGTATGCTCTTGTCAAATTTAGGGTTCACCTACTCGGCTCAAAGCCGTTCGTGGTTTATACTGACCACGCGTCCTTACGGACAGCGACAAAGTCGACTCATCTCTCGCAACGGATGGCCCGTTGGCTCTCCTTATTTGCGGAGTACAACTTTGAGGTTAAGTATAAACCTGGCAAGAAATACTTGCTTGCAGACGCGTTGTCGCGTCGTCCCGATTATGAGCTCGCTCACGCGACATTCGTCACCACGTCTGTGGTGGATCTCATACGCCAGGAGTATGAGAAAGACCCACAATGTACGGCGATTATCCGCGCGTTAGGTGAAAAGGGTCTAGGCTCGTCTGAGCCAACCCTGTCAAGTCGAGCTAAAGCTCGTTTACACCGTTATAGGTACTGTGACGGTCTGCTGTTTTATAGCACGAGCGCGGAGGACACTCCGCGGGTGGTAGTTCCTCATGATGAGGAAATGAAGTATAGAGTCCTCTTTGAGGCACATGACGCCCCTACCGGGGGTCATTTAGGTCGGGATAAGACCTACAGCGCTTTAAGCGCTTTGTATTGGTGGCCCAATATGTATAAGTGGTTCGGTGCGTATATACGCACCTGTGAGACGTGTCAGAGGGTTAAACTCTCTGCAAGTTTAGCTGCGCCTTTGGCGAGCTTATCGGTTCCAACGGAGTGTTGGAAATCCATTAGCATGGATTTTATCTTCGGTTTTCCGAAAGATAAGGCCGGGAACACCGGCATATTGGTCTTTGTAGACCGTTTGAGCAAGATGGCTCACCTGGAGGCGGTGCCAGAGTCTATAGATGGACAAGGAACAGCGAAAGTGTTCCTAGACCGACCGTGTATTTCGACAGCATGGTCTACCAGATTCCGTTGTGTCGGATCGGGATCCCCGTTTTACGGGACAATTCTGGGGAGCGCTGTTTAAGGTGCTAGACACCAAGCTCCTCATGTCCACTGCGGATCATCCGCAGACGGACGGTCAGACGGAACGCGTTAAACGCGTTGTGGAGGATATTCTCCGGAGTTTATGTCCGGATTCTCCAAAGAGTTGGAGTGAGATGCACCCGATGGTTGAATTTGCTATCAACAATTCGGTACATGCATCTACGGGGTTTACCCCGTTTTACTGAACGGATTGGTGAATCCGAGGGTTCCGTTAACGCCACGTGTGTGTGGCCCAGGTCTTGAAGGGGGGGGAGGATTACCCGATGTCAGCCCTGTATCTGTGCGAAAGCACATCGATAAGTTTTTATCGACGCGCCTTAGTGTCTTAAGACACGTCTGCGATGCCATGGCGGAAAGCCAAGACAAGCAGAAGGAGCAAGCCGACCGCAAGGGGCGGAGTAACAAAAGGGTATACAAAGTGGGAGAAAGTGTTTTATTAAACGCTAAAAAATCTTCCGACACATGCAGTTTCAAATGTGTTGCGTAATAAACTGCTCCCCAGGTTTGTGGGGCCCTTGAGGTACTAGCCCGAAAGGGCTTATCGTATAACTTGGACATCCCGAAAGTGATGCGTACGCATCCAACCTTCTATGTGGGTATGATTAAGCCATACCAGGACCCGGAGGCGGGCCCCCTCCTGGAGGAGGTTGGAAAGGCGGATAGCCGTAAGAGCCGTAAGACACGGCAGAGCGGAGGAATCCCGAGAGGGCTAAAATGCGACCACGAAGCTCCGCAACGGTCGTATCGAGAGAGGCAAGCCTCCTCTTGAAGCGATCAGTGGCATCCCAATCATTGCGGAGTCCCTCGTGGAGATCATGGATGCGAAGGCTGTGTCGATCACAGCGCGCGCGAATCTCACGTCTCAATTGCGCGACCTCGTCCTCCAATGCTCGATGCGGAGAGTACTCCACACTTTCATGTGGAGCGGCTGATGGCGCGGCGCCATCATCGGGGTCAAACCCAGTATCTGGTGAAGTGGAAGGGTTATCCACACTCACAGAGTTCGTGGGATTTCGAGACTCCCCTACGACAGGATTGCCGCGACGTCGTTGACGCTTTTGAGCGGGAGAATCCCGCTTTAGGTCAACGATCAGAGGGGCATGAGAAGCCCTTCACTGCCAATAAGTGGGAGTTTGCCGGAGGCAGATGTGGCGACCACTCTGTCTCCGGACACAATGGTGGAGACAGGGGCGCTGGCGTAGCGCGTGCGATACGGAGCACGTAGTTGCTCCATCGCCTTAGCTTTGGCAAATGTAAGGCGCAACACCCTCTCCACCCAAATGTCTCGACGGGAATAGCTGTCATGCAGCTCATCGAAGCTGGGGAGAATCTTCTCCCCTTCCGCCCAAGCGCGGAACTTCTTCTCTGCATCATCGGCACTTTCTCCCGGAGAAAGAACAAAAGGAACCTCGCGGAGGTTCTCAACAGGGGCACCTTGTGCCTGCCTGTTTAAGCGCTCTCGGTACGAGACGCTAGTGAACTGCTTTTGTGTAAGCAGTTGTTGCCGGAGTTTCTCACGGCGTTTGCGTTGGTACGGCTGTTCAGCCGCGGGACCAGGGGTATAGGACGCTAGACTAGTCCTTACCAAACGCCTGGCCCACCTTGGAAGGTCACGAAGACCATCAAAATTATAAGCCGCCCTTAACGGGCGTTTGGGGGCGCGTAACGCATCCCTTAGTGCCTGTGCGGCAAGTTGGGTGTCTTGAGCTGCGTCCAGCTCATTAGTGATGATCGCCTTTGGCGATTCGGATGTATCATCCGATACGGGCAGGGGTGCCGCACTGGTTAGTGCATTTTCCTCACGTGTGGGGAAGGGATTAGGCTGCCGACAACGCCGTTCGGCGCTGTCAGAGCGGCTCACCATTGGGGAGGTATCCCCAAAGGCATCCACTTCCGAGTTTTCGGAGTAGTCTACCTCTTCTAGAGGAGACGCCATAGCACCACTGGAGGTGTACATATGGATGGCCAGGGGAACTAGCGTTGGATTTCTCCAACAAAATTTTGCTTATTGCGTAAGCAATAGTCTTGATGGGGAAGGATGTAACGGGGTTACATTCGGGTAACACTGAGTGTGGGTGTACATGAGTACACCACGGTTGAGGTCAGTATTGGCCGGGTTGAAAGGTTTCGAACCTTTGGTTATTTAACCAATCAGGGCATGGGCCCTTGGTGTGGTGGTGTGTAAGCCATCCACGTGTCAGTACACAGGTGTGTACACTACATTTTAGCTAGGTACGAATTAGGAATATTCTACTTAGTATTACATATAGTTTATATTAGTTTAAATTAATTTAGGCTAATTACATATTAAATATATTCAGTTTTACATTTCACTCTATTTAGCGGACGCGCGACCTCGACCTGTCGCGCGCGCAGTGAGTGTTGTAGGTAAGAGGGAATCCTCCCTTTACTTACACCGCGTAAAGGGAATACAGCCGTTAAGGCTAAGTCGTAAACTAACCCGGGAATCTTGGCCCCGAGTAGGATAAATCTCCTACTAAGACCTTTACAAGAGCGTATCGGCTAAGTAGCGGTAGCTACCTCTTTAAGGAATAGTCTTCCTCTGTGCGCTAGCCGCACCGTGCGTATACGCACCGGCTACAGATTAACACAACCCAGCACGTGTATGCGTGCGTACCTCCACCTGTGAACGCACCAGTTCAGCACGTTGATAAAAATGATCATGAACTCAGGTTCTCATGCAAATAAATACTCGAGGATAAACGTCCAGAGCAACAATTCAAAAGCACTGAAATTTTCAGGATTATGTAGTGCACTCACACCTTCAGCTTTAGCGTCATATCACACGTTGGCACCTTTAAAGACGACATGAATCCGCACACAAGGAATGGGGAAACAGATGAATTCTCCATTCATCAAGTCGCAAAGCGTAAGTGTACCGAGTTTATTGGTACATTTTTCCTATCTGTCAGGTGAGCACGCCGAGGGGCAAACCGGAAGACCCGTCTGTTTTGAAGCGTTCAAGAAGGAGCTGAATATCAACTTCAAGCAGTCAGCTTGATATAAAAGCTTACTTGTAGAGGTGGAATATTTTCTTTCAAATATGTGAATGAGCCGCCGCTGACAACAGCACAGAACAGATGTGTTCGTGAAGGGACTGAACAATGGTATATATCTATTAGACTACCGAGTATACGTTAAGCGACACGGTATACTGGAGGCCAGTGGAAGAGGCAGCGAGCTTTTGTAATCTCAACGTACAGCAACAGGCGCCGCACAGTAATTACGACAAGAATCCACCGGCATCCCGGAGCGGGGGGGGAGACCCGACGGATATATCGGTTGCGCTTGTTTCCAGCTAAAAATAAGATGAACCTTCGCTGGAATAGATGAAAGGAATCCTTTCGGATCTTTAATATAAATGATTGCATGGAATCACGATGCATTGGAAGGGTAAGCCCATTGGTTAGCGTAACCAACAGGAGCGTCTTATTCGTTCCAAATACGTAAACAACTACTAGGTATTGTAATATCTCATATGGTGGTATCTGGTGTGTGATAATGATAGGCCCAGACTGGTCAATCACTTGTCAACAAGTACAGGATGACGAGAAATCACTCATCGCGTGAAAGGTATGTCGCATGGAAATGATACCACCACGCGTGCGCTTGCGCATCAAACAACTGAGTTAAAACACAAAGTTTAGCGTCATTAAACTTCGTGGTAGTGGAAAATCCACGAACCATGTCATTGGTCGGTTAGGATTATTGCAACTGTGAAAATGCTTTCAAAGCGTGGAATACGTGCATGATTCGTGTTTAATGAACTGTCTTTCATGATGATACATCACCGTCGACTTGATAGCAAGTTCGAAGTTGTCTTGACCATCACTTAGATGGACAAAATCAAACATCAACAAACTATCGACTGCGGCAATGCCACAGGGCTCCATCACGCTATAAGTACTTCAAGTGTATCGGTGGCACTCGCAGCGTTATACGGAGTCTCCAGTTCTGATCCGACAATTGGAGAGGAAAAGGTACGACCGATTCCAGCGAATGCAAGGCAGATTCGGGGAGAGGAAGTGGAAGGACTGTCAATAAAGATCATCGTGTTGGAGTACACACGATTGGCGACGAACGTCGTGATAATTGCCTAACAGATGTTTATACGGCGGTAAACCGCGACAAAAAAGTAATAGAGCGGCAAAAAAAGCGGCGAAAAGTAGCCACCACGAAGAAAAGAACAATTCAATGGCAAGCAGTAGCCAACGTAAAGAATAACCAACAGGTAAGACGAGAGCGCCTGATCCTACAAGTTACACGTCGAGAAGAGCAACATTTTGACGTAAATAGATACTTGATTAGCTATCCAGTCTCTTTTGCTAAATAACCCTCCCAAATGATGGCTCTTCGAGATATGGGCTGGAAAAACTCATCCAAACTTGCGCGAAGAACAGATAGATACGAGCTGTTTTGTGAAAGATTGGGTCATCGACATTTACGTACAAATATACACGCTACACTGGGAATGGGTTTACTTCTAAGGACCAAATCAAATCCCACGCTTTTAGACAAGAAATAGTGTAACGGGACGCTGTTTACACAGTTACCGATAACACGGCACACATGATTGCGCTGTAGAGGAAGACTTGGCACTGTCCCGACTTGGAGGGACAAAGAGAGAGTAAAAGAGTGAGGAGTATACTTGAGCAGAAGACGGCAAATTTGTAACTGAATTGAAATGAGCTTACGGCTCCTGAAACCTCTCCCTAGAGTCTTATGGGGTTATATGCAATCTCCCTACAAATGCAGAATATACATTGGGTTGAACTTGAAGCTGAGCGTGAAGAATATTCTCTCTTGAACTTGAACTTGAGATTCTTCTCCGAAGAATCTTCTGTGTACGGGGCGTTGTGATTGGCTGACATGAACAACATTGTACCCACAATGACACGTCGGCTTCGTCAACAGATATTTTCCCAGAAGTAATGATCAGCGTGCGGAAAGACATGTCTCAGGCAGAGAACGCTCGAGAATGTTCGAGAACATTCCGTGCGGACGTAATCAACGATTACTCCGTGAGTGTCGGTGTGTAGACATGGATCATCTCTGTGACAGCTGGCGATCAAAAACAATTGGTGGGAATCACTAATCCTTAATTGGTCATCGCCATGTAATGGCACTATCGCATAGGCCCATTACAGATAGGAGTCGCTTGAAAATTTCCACAATTATCCTAGTCATCTCTCACGAAATCATTATCTAATCTTAACCTCTACGCGAACAATACATGTACCTACCGACCCGTCAGATCACCAAGGTCTTGGCTGACTTTCTATCCGTTAGGATCAACATATGATTGGCCTATATTAAGGAGCAAGCGGTTTGGCGGGCAGACCGGATACCTTGATTCGCTAATATCGATCGAGAGTCTTTCGTAGGTCTGCATGACCCCAAACCCGCTATTGTTGTCTTATTCATCAACACAGGTCAATTTATTGTGGTGAAGTGGAAGAAATATTTACAACATAAGAGATGATCTGTGGTAGTTACCAATTCTTGGTATATTTTTATCTCACCAAACTCTACGCGTTAGCACGATGACACTTTTTACGCTGGTGATTTCTTCAAACACTGAACATTAGTGTCAAAAAATTGTGCCATGCCTTCCATAGGTGAACAATATGGACACTTAGTGTATCATGATGTTAATAGTGCGGTGCTTCTGTCTTCTAGCAAGATGCTTCTATCCATCACTAACACCGGGTGATGCTTCTCGCATTTTCACGATGTCTTGGCAAATTTGTTTTGGTTCTAGCATCATGGCAGTGACGCTAACGCTAAGTTGAGCGTCTTCAACCCCATAAATGTCTAGCGATAAGGCGCTATGGCTTACGAGATAACAGAGTAACCATACTATGGAAACAAACCATCAGCAACGCTACAGAAAGACAAGGCATAGGCACAACTTACCAGCACAACGATGGATGCATTCATGGCAACAAATCCAATGAAAAGTCATGTGCCCTCGGCTTCATAATACAACACCAAATGGCGCTAGGGCACACGAGATAACGGAGTAACCAGACCATGTAAACAAACCATCAGCAACGCCCCAGAAAGATAAGACACAGGCGCAACTTACCAGCACAACGGCGGATTCATACAGAGCGGCAGATCCAACGAAAAGCTATGTGCCCTCGGTTGCTCAAGTTGATCGGCTTGATGTTCCTGGATGTTCTCAAGTGGTTAAGTATTTTAATTTTGGATGAGCAATTTCGACCAATCATCATTGACCTGCGACGGCCAGATCGCGACGGCCAGATCGCGAGACTAATCTGATCAATCAAGTTACAGAGGGTGGCGACGGTCAGATCGCGAGGCAAATCTGATCAATTAAGTTACAGAGGGTTGCGACGGCCAGATCACCACGGCCAGATTGCGAGGCAAATCTGATCAATCAAGTTACATCGGGTGCGACTGATAGATCGCGACGGCCAGATCGCGAGACAAATCTGATCAATCAAGTTACAGATGGTTGCGACGGCCAGATAGCGAGGCAAATATGATCAATCAAGTTACAGAGGGCTGCGACGGCCAGATCGCGACGGCCAGATCGCGACGGCCAGATCGCGACGGCCAGATCGCGACGGCCAGATTGCGAGGAAAATCGGATCAATCAATTTACAGAGGGTGCGACGGCTCGATCGCGACGGCAAATCTGATCAATCAAATTACAGGGGGTTGCGACGGCCCCGGATTCCAGTATTGAAGTCAGCGCTGAAGTAACCAAGAAGTAGTGGGTGATAAAAGTGATTGACTTTGATGTAGGAGTTGGTAACACTTAATAGAACCAAATTTACCTTGAAGTACAGAAATCTCTGGCGGCCCTTGACAACCTTCTTTATCGACCCAATACAAAAAACAAGTGTAAAACAGGGAAGTCGTTGAGTGAACGCCCTAGCAAGTGGAGCATCAGCCGTTTGAAGCGCGTTAGTGTTGGGGGAAGCCCGTAACCGCCTTTGGAAGTGTGTCCCTAGTGTGTTCAATTGATTTGTTGGTTCGTGCGGAAGTATTAAGTACCCGGGAAGTAAAGCAAGGAGGACTAGTTAATTATCTCTTTGTGTTGTTGATTAAGTGGAATTATTACAATTTTCAACTCCTTCACGACATTATCATAAAATTTCTAGAATTCGCGATGTTATCTCTAAATTGGGTTTTCTGACCTGATCGTCCAGTTTAATTCGTACTCATCTTCCTTGAGCAGTATTTTCCAGCTGGCTTCGGGTAGCAAAGCTTTATCAAAGTCAATACTGGAATAAGGGATGAATGTACATCTCCTCTAACATAGAATCATCGTAATCAATTCTCCTTTACCAATTATTAGGGAGTCTGATCAAGTTAATGAGGTGGAGCCTTGGAAAACTGGCATCGCCAAAATATGGCTCGCCACCCTGTAACGACATTTCTCGCTTGCTGGACAAGCTCATTTAAAAATTCACTATAATCTTGCTTGCTTGCGCCTTGTCATCCAGGTATGCAATACGGTAGCCCTTAGGTAGTTTCCATATCTCCAAATCTATTAATACGTATGCGCAAAACAAGATATAGACGTCACATCAACAGGTAGTCATCGTATTATCCATAATGAAGTTGATTATATCACAAACAACATTTTGCTTTCATGATAATCCTTTCATAGATATTAATCCCGATGGTCAACATTGAGCGGCTGATTTGAGCTATAGAGTAGCGTCATCCACTTCCTCCTGACTCCGTATGACATGCTAACGGTTCTTGCTGACTCGAAATCTTCTAGCAGTGGTCAGTAATCTAGATAGAGTGACTGTCGCATTATTTTTAAGTCATATAAATGGTAAGTTGAATCTGTTAGAAAAAACAAGGCATTCGTCCATGGAGTGAATGACAACATCATGGCCCCTGCCACTATTGATACTTGTTGAATGTTTCAGCATCCATCCTTGCGTAGATAGTTGGAAACTTGAGTCGTAGATGTAGATTTAAGCCTTCAATATACTGAAATCGTATATGTCGTATAATATCTCAACGATAAATCCGTTGAAGATTAAAACAACAACGGTAGACACTCGCAGATTGCAGTAGAAGATAACCAAGTCATAGACTTAATCAATGGAATGTGTATTGAGAAGTTATTAGCCAGCCTAACATGAAATATGCAAAAGATGTTGAAGTTAAAGAGACCTTCCATCTGTTGTGTGCTATGCACCACTTATTAGTGCCCAATTCTATGTCCTCAGATTCTTGTACGAGAACATAGTGTTTACTAATACGTACGATATGAATATGCAACTAATGAAAGGGCGAGGGAAAATAACCCCAGCTTTTTCGCAAAATCACCCCAACCGTGGGCTTTTCACCCCAACCACCTAGTTACTGACCCATTAGCCCAGAACAAGTGCTCTAATTATGCATGAGTGTACTATTTCTACACACACACCTCTCAAAAATGTTGTTAGGCCGCAAAACAGCAGCAATTAATGTAGTACCATCATTATCAACTATTGTGGCAACGACAGTAGGAACAACTACCGATGCATCTATTACATTCCACTTTCCCTAGGCGCTTCAGGAGCTTTTCATTAGGTGCAAGCTGCATGGCCGCCCACATCGCACAAGCAGCTTCTTCATACAGTCCAAGCGCTTCTAGGCATTGTCCCTCGCGAAGTAGCGCTTTTGGCGACTGAGGGCGAAATTGCTTGGACACCCGAACGTCATGCGGCGCTTGCTTGGCATCCCCCGCACTTAATACGTGGCACATCGTTTGGTATAGAAAACAGCGTCTGGAGGTGTAATGGCAATCGCTTTCGAGTACAGATCCACAGCTTGTTTATAATCTTTTGTCAACTACACCTTGTTCCCTCGTCTTTGAGCTAAATCGCTTCAACTTGGTGCTCGTTGCTCACCTCGACAGCTTCATGGACGAGTATGTCCTCTTCCTTCTCAATCTCCGCGAATTTTCGCCGAGTTTCCGCCTCTAATTTATCCTCACACGTAACAGGATCATTTGTTTGAACAGACGAATCCGGTTTTTTTTGCAGCGTGCTCATAGTACGCATCGAGCTTCACTTTTTCGTCCGTCATGAGTTTGTCCAGGTCTACTTTCTCGAATCCCTTTGTAATGGGCTTAAGCAGCGATACAATCGTGTGGTGACACATACCAGCAGCAAGTTGCAACGGCATTGCACCAGCATTGGAAGTCATATTTGCAAATTCTTTGTGTCTTCCACACGGCCAGTCAAGAATGACTTGATCACTTCGACGAATCCAGTCTCCGCTGCCATGTGTAAAGCTGTGAAACTGCCTTACATTGTTGGTGGTAAAGACGCTTCACCTTTCAGAAGCTCTTTTACCACTACAGGTTTGTTAATGAGGCACGCCAGCATCAACGGCGTTCTTCATAGCTACATTAGGATCCGCACCGTACGCTAAGATCAACTTGACAGCAGCAAACTAATTCTCCTTAGATGCATAGAGTAATGGCGTCGCTCCTTCTTCATCCATACATTGAAGACGCTCTGGAGAGCGTTCTACAATCTAATCCATCACTTTTCGCCGTCCTTTCGCGACTGCAAAGTGCATCACCGTGCGTTTGTGTCCATCCTTGAAGTCCATCAAGGTCTCTTTAATGTCTGTAACACCCATCACTTGCATCGACTCGATCGTCTTCTCAAGCATCTCTACATCGCCATCTATATAGAACACATTTTAGTTGTGAATGGTACTACAGTCAACCCTCTCTATAAGAGCCACTTGTATAAGATCCATCCACTATAAGAGCCATTGCCAGGACCATACGGATTTCCGCCAGCAAAAATCCTCTCTCTATAAGAGCATTCCATTTATAAGAGCAAGATCCGTGCAAGAATATACGTTTTATACATAGTGAACCTCGCTATAAGAGGCACTAAATTTGTAGTATTTTAGAATTGGTTACCAGAATGCCATGGAAATCCTCAAAATGCTTCTGAACTGTTGTTTTACTGTATATATGTAACAAAACAATAAGATATATAAAAGGGGAGCTCAGTATACCACCCATCAGACATCACTCAGCCCACACAGGTGTACCCCAGTCCTGTATTTTGTCACCGCATCACATCAGGTACATTTTCCCCAGCACCAAGATGCCACCGAAAACAAGGCAGGCCATCCCTTTAGAAACAAAGAAGGCAATTTTGGACTACCATGAGAGCCATCCTTCTCTTACCCATGAACAGCTTAGGGAAAAATTCAACCTCGCCAGCCGTAAAACTGTTACAGGTATCATCCGCGAGGGGGAGAAAATTTTACAAGCTTCCATCGAGGCTACAGCAGGAAATTCCGATCCTCAACGCAAAAAACTACGCGTGTGTGATTTCCCTGAGGTGGGTGCCTTTTTTTAGTGCTCTCCTCATCACGCACCTTAATGATCTTGCTAACTTTACCACGCATCAGCAGTTGGACAAGGCTGTCAAGATCTGGTTTGTCCAGATGAGGTCCAATAATGTGGTGCTCACTGACGCTATCGTAATTTCCAATCCACTTGTCTTTTCCGAGTCCCTTTGAATTAATGCCCCCACGCAGAAGGAGTTCTCTTCGTCTTACGGGTAGCTTCAGCGATTCAATTCACGCCACAACATAAAGTCCTACCGTCTACACGGAGAGGCTGAGAGTGCCCCGATTTAAGATCTGACTGCATTCCGCCTTGAACTCCAAGATATTACTGGAAACTATGCCCTTAATGATGTTTTCAATTGTGATCAAACTGGGCTGTTTTTTGTATGTCCCCCAACAAGACACTTGCCCAGTATGTTGAGAAAGGGTTTAAGAAGGACAAGGCCAGAATTACAATTCTGCTGTCGTGCAATGCCTCTGGTTAGTGGTTCTGTGACCTTGGTGTCTGTTTTTTTTTAATTCATTTTCTCTATTAAAATGTTTCCCATGATCTGAAAAACTCAAACCATTAGTCATCGGGAAAGCGGCCAAACCCCGTTGCTACCGGAACGTGGACATGACAAAGCTAGCGCATGTCAAGTACTACAATAATAATAAAGCATGGATGAGAAGCGATATTTTTAAGTCATGGATCCTTGAAATGAACCGCAAATTCTGACGCGAAGATCGTAAGATCTTGCTTCTTGTTGATAATGCCAGTCCCCACACGGTCGAGGAATATGAAGGTCAACTCACCAACATAAAGGTGAGCTCGTGGTGGCAATCAGAGTCTGACAGAATTTTCACATGCTAAAATGAGTCCTTTTCAGGTTCACTATCTTCCACCAAACACAACCTCTCACCTGCAACCAGCGGATGCTGGTATTATCTCTAATTTTAAGGCAAAGTACAAGGCGAGGTACATAGAGTACTTACTGGACTGGTTTGAGACCACGGGCGAGCATCCATTTACTGGTAAAACGAAGTTTAACCTGCACCAAGCCATCAACATGCTTGTTGAGGCGTGGAATGACGTCCAGCCCACAACAATTGCCAATTGCTGAAAAAAACTCTGGGATTTTAGGATCCCGTTATCGTCACATGGAAATCAATTCCTTGCTTAATGAAGAAGAAATTGATCCGGTTCGCGAGGTCTCTCAACTCCTTGACAGGATCCATCATGATGACATTTACCAGCCGATGGAAGAACAATCCTACCTGGAGGCTGAAATGTCCCTGCCGTTCATCGAAAGCCTTACTGATGAAGAGATTCTTGCTGAAGTCTCTCCTCAAAGCGAGCAAAACGCGGTGGAGCGCGAAGAAGAAGACAGCGGTGAAGAGGAGGCCCCGGTGCCGGTGACCTGGGGCCAAATGCAGGAGGCTGTGGACATCCTCCTTAGTGGCCTCGAAGGAAGAGCATCTGGGTATGAAAGGGCAGAGGGGATGGATCTGCAGCTGCGTTAATTCCGCCGTTTTGTCTTCTCTAGCAAGGTCTCGACCTCGAAGCAGACAACCTTGATTGACTTTTTCAGGCGCAACAAAGGCAAAGGGCGTACTGAGGATTGAAAAGGTCGATCCAGTTCAGCAGGGTAGTTAAATTAGTATTGTAGCTGGCAGAATGCTCATACCACTGTGGTGAAGTGTACCACAAATTTGGTCACTTTTGGTCAAGGCAGTTGGTCGAATTTCGGATTGGTCTAAACAAGGGGGGATTTTCAGCCTATCAAATTCAAGGAGTATCAAGAACGCTGGTCTTGGGTGAGTCACCTGACTTTGGGTATTTTACATAATTTTGTGTGGGTACATTAGGGACCATAGGGAGGTAGTATTATTGGTTAGTTTCGGTCTTTCTAAGTAAGAGTCTTTTGGTTGCGGATTTTCCAAGTAAGAGTCTTTTGGTTGTGGATTTTCCGGATATAGGGCTTTTGGTTGTGGATTTTCCGGATAGAGGGCTTTTGGTTGTGGATTTGCCTAAAAAAGTAAAAGTCTTTTGGTTGCAGGGTTTTTCTAAGTAGAAGTCCTTTGGTCTTGGTCTATACCACAGCAAGGGGTCGCCGTTTTTCTTTGCACGTACACTAGTCGCCTCCGCCCACCGCGGAGTGTTTGGGGGCAGAGGGTTGAATTATCCCCTCTTTCCTATTATACCCGGTCTGGACGCGCCGCACGCGCACTTTGGCCACCGGAAGTCCTTCGACGGGAGTACGATTTGGCGATCTCGACACTTTAAGTCAAGTACGTTTGGAACGTGCTATTCATTGGATTGGTCTTTACGTGGAGATATCGTTTGTGGAGTTTCACGGGCATATTGGGTCTTCACGTGGACATATTGGCTCATTTTAACATTGGTTGGAGTTTAGACCGGTTTTGGTCTTCTCTCATATTGGTGAGGGGCTATACCGGTTGATTGGTCTACCCTCTATTATTTCGTATTGGTCAAGTCTAGATCGTTTGGACGATCGACCTATTGGGATCTATCTTTCGGGAGTGTTTCTGGTCTGTACGTACCTGGGGTGAAGAGTTCCGCCCTAGGTACACTTAGCCAGCACGGTCTCATATTCAAGACCGAATCAAATC
>CM047589.1:8422081-8486638 GCA_026184515.1 Peronosclerospora sorghi | reverse complement strand
CCCTCGGTCTGAAGTGGACGAGGCATTGATAGCGATTGCCCCGAGGAAGCAACCTCGGCAGTCAGTTTCGAGACCGCCACCGACCGTCGACCATGACGAAGAGCTCTTGGTCTTAAGTTTTGATGGATCGGCAAGCGTGAAGAAGAAGTTCGGCGCCTATAGTGCCATATTGTGGAAGTTGCCACAATGGTCTATAGTTGCAGCCGCTGCCGATTTCACGCCGGATATTACTGTTAACGAGGCGGAGTACCGAGGTCTACTTCTATGTCTGGACCTGCTGTCGTCGCAAGAGAAGGGGCGAGTCATCATATGTGGTGACTCCAACCTAGTGATCAGGCAGATCACCGGAGAAATCGACTGCAAGGCTCCACGACTACGGACGCTAAATGATCGAGTAATGAAGGCATTGAAGGACCACCCCAACCACGAGCTATTGAACGTGAAACGGGACTGGAACAGAAGCGCCGACTACCTCGCGACAAAAGCCATGCAAGACCAGACCGGGGCTACGATCACCGAGAAGGACGTTCTGGATGAATTGGTGAATATAAACAGGCTCCCAGAGGTGATCGGACCCAAGAACGCCCCAGTGCAGGTGCATGTGATGGTCGCGACTAGATCGAAAGTTCAGAAGTCTCGCCGACCGTTCCCGAAGGAAAGTTTGAACGAATATGCAGTGCAACAGTTAAGGACGGAACGGATCCTCAAGGCGCAGGACGAAGAAGAATGGATTATGAACCTGAAGACCTGCCTGCGTGGTGAACTGTCCAAGTTGACGAACGATCAAGCGAAAGAGTGCATCAAGATCGCGGGTAGCTACGAAGTGGATGATAATGGATTATTGTATTACTGCCGCGATGCCGACCGAGACAGTGCAGACCGGGACCGACTGGCGAAATTAGTGATCCCCGAGTTGCTGCAGCCGGATTTCCTTCATCACTATCACGTGAGTCTAGAAGGGGGACATCAGGGCATAGGCAGGACCTATCACAAGATCAGGTCCCACTTCCACTGGAGAGGTCTTTTCCGCAGTGTGCAGAAATATGTGGGCTGTTGCACGGATTGCGAGACCGGAAAGGGTAGACCGGTAATAATGGGGCGATCGCCCGGAAATATCGAAGCTACCTACCCTTTCCAGGTCATAGCGATAGACCACATACCGACACTGCCTAGATCGACGCGCGGCAACACTGATCTGCTGATCTGGGTAGACCTGTTCACCGGTCTAGTTATTGCGAAGGCAAGTGCATCTCGGTCTGCGGAGCAGATCGCCCAGATCTACGAAGAATGTGTGTTCCGAAGATTCGGCGCCAGCGAGGTGATCAGGCACGATCGGGAACACAGTTTTATGGCCGAGGTGTTCTGGTCGTTCAATAACATGCTGGGCCAGAAACAGAGTGCGACGATGGCATATCGTCCGCAAGCAAATGGATCGGCGGAACGCATGGTGCAGACCATAACGAGGGCGATCAATATGTACGTTGCTGACCCAGACCAGCGAGATTGGGACGAGTATGCAGAAAGGCTGGTGTTTTCACTCAACTCGTCGACCGATCGGGTCCGAGGAGAAACGCCTTTTTATCTGACATATGGATGGGACCCTCGGTCGACATTGGAAGCTGCGATACCTATCGGTTGCACCCGGACCCGTGATAGCGATGCTCGACGCTGGCGCATGCAGGTCTAGAAACACTACCAGCATCCAAAAGAAGTCGTCAACGAAAAGCTGCGTCAGGCCACACAATGCCGGGCAGACCGGACCAATGACCAGGTCCGACCCCACGGTATAGAACCAGGGGCGAGGGTATGGCTATACCTAGACCGAGTGAAAGAGGGCTATGCGAAGAAGCTGGCTCACATGTGGCACGGCCCTTTCCGTGTTGCCGAGATGATTGGTGAACACGCTGCCCGTCTAGTAACAACTGGCACAGATTACAAGGTCTTCCCGATTGTGCATGTGTCCAAGTTGAAGCTGGTCCGAGAATTTCCTGATCGACCCAAAACTTCCTTTCTGGTAGACGAAGAAAAAATATTTGATTTCGATGAAGCGTTACTGCCGGAGGACAGTTGGGAACGACCATTAGAGGAAGACGAGTTTGAAGTGGAGAAGGTCTTGGATGTTCGGTCGACCAAGAAGACCAGGTTCGGTCGGACTCACCGAGAGTACCTGGTCCGATGGAAGGACCATGATGAATCAACTTGGATCGACGAGCTCGACTTGAATTGTGGGGCTCTTCTACGAGAGTTCGAACGAGAACGAGTCAGTCGTAATCGCTTCGCAGTGATGCAGACCCATGAAGACAAAGACCAAGACACGCAGTAGCATCGGTCGGTCTAGACGGTGTGAAGATGTGGAAGGTCCGGAGTTGATGTGAAATTGTGATGAACTGTGATGGATTGGAATAGCGGAATGATGAATGTGATGACTATTTTTCGTGATGGGGGTGGAACTGTTTACGATAACGTGTTCGGTGCAACTATGGAAAAAGTGGTGAAATTAGTTCAATTGATTTGATGATCAGACATATGAAGAAGAAATGATGACATGTATTACGAGTTATCTGGTCGACTACCTTCGACTTCACTTGCTATCGCCCCACAGACGGCCGATGACCATAGACGGATGATTCTCTACTTGATCCTGAAACTGGTTACGCCGTGGGTCCTTCCGGTAAAGCTGGACCAAAGCATCCTTGAGGTCCGCGACCGTCTCAGCGCAATCAAGACCGGGGTACCATGTGCCGTCGTCGGCCAGCAGTCTGGTCTTCTCAACGCGACGCCTTGGCATGTGGAGGAACACCGGGTACAAGAACACGTCGACGTCACACTCGCGAGCTCGCATCCCGTCCAAAATGTACTGGCACAGGGATTGCCAAGCCTCGCCCGCTCGAATTCGACGTCGCTTGCGCTTGCTCTGGAACGTCGCCAGGCCCGGATCTTGTCGCACCCGGTCGGGAGGAAGCACCAAGTAGTGGGACTCTTCCCAAATTACTTGGCCGTGGATCCTGTTGAAATTCTTCACCCGGCCTAGCAAAGTGCCGATCCATGTAGTCAAGTGGAACACAAGTCCTATCTTGGAGTGTTCGAAGATTTTCCATGGTTCATCGCCATACAGGCGGGAGATCTGCGCCGACGTAATCAGGTCCGCCCTCCATGCAGACGCGGCAGGGGTTTTCTTGGCCGGTGGAAAAATCCAGAAGTCCGGACGAGAGAAAGACCGGGATAGAAGCTGCTTGGTCAGGGTAGACCGGCGTAAACAGCCGATTTGCCCCGACGACCACGGCCAAGTGACTTCAAACGTCCGCGGCGGAAGGGAGCTGGTATCAACCGCCATGTTCTTCAATAAGGCGTACTTGTGAAGCCCGGATGTCCCGGAGAGAACCGAAGGCGCCGGCGTCGCGGATGTCGATACTGGTGCAGCGTCACTTGGCAGACCGGTCTTCTGCTCTGACCCCACTGTCGACGCCACTTGGACGAAACTGTCACGCAAATTCGTTTGTGATTTGGAATGGATGGGGATCATGAAGTCGAAATCGCCGGACCCTTCGCTGGAGCCCTCCTCAGACGAGACCCCTGTGTGCTGGATGCGACTTGCAGTACGGCGCGAGGGCGCTCGACTTTCCGAGGGGCTGTAGATGTCGTCCATGTCCGAGTCCGAGTCCATGAGAAGCGCCTGTGTCTTGGCTCGCTTATGGGACACTGCACGCTTCCCCCCGATCCGGGTCCGTGCTCAGTGCCCCGCGCCCTCGAGCTACTCGGCGCGTCCGCGCGCTTCTTTGATTTTGATGTAATTTCGGGATGCTGAATATCAGCCAATGATCGACGTCGGTCTTGGTCCTGCTGCAAACGGTCTTGGTCTTGCCCCGAGGCGATTAAGGTTGCCGATGCGGACCAATCTACGCTGGAGGAAGCAGTCGAACACGGAGGTAGCAAGTTCATCAAGCGCTGGCGGCACTGGTCTAGTGCCACCTGACGACGACCCGACTCTTGCGTCCAAGCGTCGGACCTGTCTTGACAGGACCGGACCTTCCCGGTCTGGTCTTGAATCGCAATTTGTAACTCGGCAATGCGTCGCGCGAGGTCGTCGCCTTGCATGCACAATGAAGTCGCGTCAAACTGTCCGTCCAGCTGCTGCCGACGAACAAGTGCAAGTTGATCCCGGAGATGGGACTGATGAGCCTCCAGACGGGACAGCTCATGGCGCGCGCTTATCAGATCCTCCAAAATGTGTCGGAGCTGGTCAACATCATCGCCGGACTGCCTATCGGCATCAACCAAGGCACTTATTGCCTGGACTCCGCTGGGAGGGATGAGAGCTGAAGACAAACGAGGGTCAAGAAGAGTACAAGATAAAGACCAAAGATGCGCACCTCGTGTTGCCTGGTGGGCCACCTGGGTCCTGAGACGCGTGTTCTCTGCGAGAATATCCTGCATCCGCGTTTCGGCTTCAGTCTGACACCCTTCCGACGTTTGAAGTGCACGAGAGTTACATGGGCTGTCAGATCGAGCCGACCGGACAGGCGAAGCAAGGTGTGGCGACTCGGCGAATAGAGTTTCTGCAAGAACGACAAGAACAAGCGTCAAAGGGAAACATAAGAAGATCAAGTGCAGTAAAGGCAGTACCTGACGCAAGTGTCGAAGATGTTTGGTAAATGGTGAAGAAGTGTGAGTGACCAAGGTCCAGTTGGTCAAGTGATGGGTGAGTCAGACCGTTATCGTTGTGCGACACTGTCGGACTCAGGGGCGGCTGTGGTGAAGTGTACCACAAATTTGGTCACTTTTGGTCAAGGCAGTTGGTCGAATTTCAGATTGGTCTAAACAAGGGGGTCTTTTCAGCCTATCAAATTCAAGGAGTATCAAGAACGCTGGTCTTGGGTGAGTCACCTGACTTTGGGTATTTTACATAATTTTGTGTGGGTAGATTAGGGACCATAGGGAGGTAGTATTATTGGTTAGTTGCGGTTTTTCCAAGTAGAAGTCTTTTGGTTGCGGTTTTCCCAAGTCTACACCGCAGCAAGGGGTCGTCGTTTTCTTTTTACGTACATTAGTCACCTCCGCCCACCGCGGAGTGTTTGGGGGCAGAGGGTTGAATTATCCCCTCTCGCCTATTATACCCGGTCTGGACGCGCCGCACGCGCACTTTGGCCACCGGAAGTCCCTCGACGGGAGTACGATTTGGCGATCTCGACACTTTAACTCAAGTACGTTTGGAACGTGCTATTCACTGGATTGGTCTTTACGTGGAGATATAGTTTGTGGAGTTCACGGGCATATTGGGTCTTCACGTGAACATATTGGATCATTTTAACATTGGTTGGAGTTTAGACCGGTTTTGGTCTTCTCTCATATTGGTCAGGGACTAGACCGGTTGACTGGCCTACCCTCTATTATTTCGTATTGGTCAGGTCTAGATCGTTTGGACGATCGATCTATTGGAATCTATCTTTCGGAAGTGTTTCTGGTCTGTACGTACCTGGGGTGAAGGGTACACTTAGCCAGCACGGTCTCATATTCAAGACCGAATCAAATCGATCTGCGATCCCGATCCACCGAGTGTGTAACTAGCCCACTCCAATGGGTACACAAGGTGAGATGGTCTTAAGTGAATCGGACCAAGTGTGCCGTGCCGTCTGCCAGCAGCGGACGATCGGACCAGATTTCGAATGGAGGTCCGCGGGGTACCCCCCCCCCGTAAGTTGGAAGGCTGGGCACGATGGTGGTGGTCAGGTTGTCGATACAAATGTATTCGATTTCGAACTTGACTCCACCACACCACTAGCCCTGAGAAAACCTTCTGTTTGAAAATTCGCCTATAAAATCCAATACAGTTAATAAAATCTGAGGATCTTATATGTGAGTAAGATCCACTCGCTATAACAGGCAGAAATGTGGTATACAATCGGGGATGTTATAGAGAGGGTTGACTGTACATTAATTGCTGCTGTTATGCGACCTAACAACATTTTGGAGGGGTGTGTGTGTGTGTGTGTGTAGAAATAGTACACTTATGCATAATTAGAGCACTTGTTCTGCGCTAATGGGTCAGTAACGAGGTGGTTGGGGTGAAAAGCCCACGGTTGGGGTGATTTTGCGAAAAAGCTGGGGTGATTTTTCCCTCGCCCCTAATGAAAATATCAATCATACCCAGCGTTAACAAAAACCGGTATATTATGACTTTCTTCAACAAAACGCACTTAAACGCGTACACATCGCCATCGGCGCAGTTTTCTAGGTCATTAGGTTTCGTGACCAAAATAAGGAAGAACACGGTTTTAGTCTATATTGTATTGCTAAGTACGCGTCAATAAAACAATCACGAGCTCTCATTATCGTCTCCAATGTTCACTTAAAAAAACTCTACTTCCGACATCTGAGAATAGTCCCAGGACCAGAAATAGGTAGCGACCGACATTCCAAAAGCCAAAAAATACTTCCACTTGATATAGAAGATAGCGACATTTTGTCGCAGCCTGTGTACCTTCGACTGGTGATTCCATATGTACGTTAACCTTTCCCAGAAAACATGACTACAAAGCCTTGTTCTCGGGTATCTGACCCAGCTGTGCCATAGCTGTTTTTGCCATTCTCGCGCCTCGTTTGGCTCGGACGTGAATCCACTGTGGAGCGAATCAAAGTAACCGAGAGCGGCACCTTTTTTCTACCAAACGACAGGCAGCAACTCAATCTCACTGCCGAACTCGACGTTCCTCATCGTTGGTAGGGAATTTCACGTCTTCGATGACCTGATCAAGACCAACACACACACACGATGAGCAACACAACGAAGCCAAACGCCCACTTGCGTCTCCCACAACCTACCACAAACGATAGCAGCAACTTCCTCAATTCACTTAATGCGTTCGGAACGGGTGACCAGAACCACCGGGTCCGTTTGACCCTTCGTCTTTTCTTCTTAAAAACAGCATTCCACAAGTAAATCGTCGACAGACCCCCTACAAACATGTAGAAGAGCCACATGTATGCAATCGATGGCTCCCCACCCGAGTTGCGGTCGTTGCTACCGTCACCGATTCCGTTGACCTCCGTTACTAGCGACAGGTTGGCTGATACTACTTGGTCTTTGGTTTCCTGGATCGTTTGCTTCTGCTGGGCGTAAACCTGCAGCATGTCCATCACAGCCCCAGCTTGCTCCTCCATCAGCGTCGTGGCCTGCTTGTCAAACTGGATACGGACGGCGTGCTGGACCGTGCCGGACCTCTTGGACGCTGCTAACCGCGTCTCCTGACATTGCTGGAGGAACCTACTTGCCGTGGCCTCGAGTTTCGCCGTATCTCTCGCATGCAGTGCAAGGCTCTGTTCCAGCTGGTCCAAATGACGTTCCACGTGCCACACGTTGTTCCACCATGCACGGACGAGATTACGAAGCGCTGTAGTGCCCGTGAAGAAGGCAAGAAAGACCAGCGCGACCCTGATCAGTTTCGTATTCGACGATGACCGCAGCTTTGAGGTTTGGTCAACGCATGGTTTCGAAACGGTTGGTACGGTTTCCGTAGCTTGTGGACAAGCGCTTTGGCTCCTTGGCGCTGTGGAAAAGGACTCGGTGTTCTCTAGCGACGCTGTGGAGCGCATGCTCTCAGAGAGTCCGAGTCGAGTCATTATGGTCACTTAAGTTTCACAGTTTGCTTAGGACTATGTTTTTTGTGCATGTGACTGGAATGTTGTACGAATTTATTGGCACCCCCCCGATTGTAGCGTTATTGGTTGACGCTATTGCACTCCAGCATCCGGAACTCTGGGATCGGTATTGTTGCAATGTTGGAGTTCTGCATCGTTGTCAGAACTCTCGGTGAACACATCAGCTAAATTGCTCACGTCAAAATTCTGGACTGCTTGTTGGTACATTGCCGAATATTTTAAGACAACGGGTTTTAGGGAATAAGGTGTGAGATTTCTTTCCGAGTTAATTAGTGAAGAATCATCGGTCATTCTGTTAAAAAACCAAATAAAAGTTCTTAATCACTTACTGCGATATTGAACCACATTGCCTGAACGTTTTGGCCAAGGGAGATCAGCAGGAAAGGCAAGCTGGTATGCGCCGATCGTCGGGCGTGGAGGATTCAGTAAAGTTGTGCTTGTTAATATGCAAATTGGAAAGTATATTGGGAAGCCCTAAACACAGACCCTATTTTACCTACACTCACACCCTTAATCTAATTGGTACAGAAGCAAGCAATCGGTTACTACGATATAATGCTGATGAAACAGCTCACACCATATTACAAAGATTATGTCCTTAGTAGAGGAAGGCAGAGGACTCTTATAGAAAGTCACTCGCTCGCTCGGCGAAGCTACACTATTCCTTGTATAGGTGATTGGCTAGTAAGCTTTTACCATTGTCGATCATGATGCTCGCATGAAAACGTTCTTGTGCGTAAACCAAACAATACAGCGCAGTAGAATGAAAATCAAGATGTGATCAATGTGTTGATGCTCATTCCTTTTTGTGGCTCAAGATGTGATCAATGTGTTGATGCTCCTTCCTTTTCCAGTTGCTTAACCGCTCCAAGTAATATTTTCTGCAACCAGCCAAGTGTTCCTTCAGTGTCCAGAATCTTCCGTCCAAGACAGCGACAACCACGAATGCCTCCTTGAGTTGGTAGCTCCCTACTTGAAAGGTCAAGCTTCCGCTTGGTTTACCTTTAACCAAGACCTAACACGAACTTCCCGATCTTCTGCAAGCGAAGTTATATTTCCTGTTATCAACGTTGCGTTCATCGACTCTGGTGCAAACTACATACCTGACTTGTAACAGGGGTTACATTTAGTATGTGGTGTACACGAGTACACTACGGTTGGGGTCAGTATTGACCGGTCCGAAAGGTTTTAGACCATTGGTTATTTTAAACAATCAGGGCAGGAGCCCTTGGTGTAGACGTGGCAGCCAGCCACGTGTTAGTACACAGGTGGTGTACACTACATTTTAGCTAGGTACGAATTTAGTAAGTTCTACTTAGTATTACGTATTGTTTACATTAGTTTAAATTAATTTAGGCTAATTACATATTAAATATAGATTCAGTTTACATTTCACTCAAATACTACAGGACGCTCGACCTCGACCGGTCGCGCGCGTAGTGAGTGCAGTAGCGTAAGGGAAGTTCTTCCCTTAGCTACCCCCTTATTAAGGGAGCCTTGTGTTAAGGCGTTAGCTTGTGCTAACTAGTAAACCAAAGTGGAATCTTGGCCCCGAGTAATAGGGTTCTCTCTTACTAAGCCCTTTTATAAGGGCGTATTGGCTAAGTAGCGGCGAACGCCGCTTTAAGGAAAGTCTTCCTCTGTGCGCTAGCCGAGCCGTGCGTTTACGCACCGGCTACATCTGGTAGCACTTGTAGTCAATCCAACACCTGTGTTGGAAGGCTACGCCATCCTCTGCAAGGGATGAATCAGGACGATTGGGAAAGGTTAACCCTCGTCCAGCAGGAAGTCTTTAACAGGCTGTTATCCTTACTGGGTGACGAAGGCATGCAGCTCCTAGTGGAGCAGAGCCTTGAGGCCGTGAAACCAAGGGTCAATACCCTCATCGCCCATGAGGCGAGCTTAGGTGGAGGTCGTTCCACGGGGGTGCGTCCCCCATTATCCTTTAAGATAAAGGAATTCACCGGTGAAAAGGGTGATAACCTTTATGTGTGGTTACGAGAGGTCGAAACGGCGTTCGCCACAGCGAATGTGATCGAGTATCACCTGCAAGTGGGACTTGCACTGAACCATCTTACGGGAAAAGCCCGTACATGGGCGTTTACATGCTCGGATTCGGTCACGAACGTGTTACGGAATTGGGAAGACCTTAAGCAAAATCTTATGGACATGTACGCCACGCCTGATCTGGTTTTCCAGAATCAGCTGTCGTTTTTGATGTGCCGTCAGGGCGCTAGAGACTTGGAGACATACGTCCAAGAACTGAAGACCCTGTTGACAGGGATGTACGCGAAAGCGTATTCGGACGATGTGTCCATTTACGTCTTCATGGGAGGCCTGAAAGAAGGGCCGGCACGTTCGGAACTGTTTTGATGCTGACCCCAATCCCTGGGGGAGGCCTGAAAGAAGGGCCGGCACGTTCGGAACTGTTTTGATGCCGACCCCAATCCCTGGGGGAGGCGTTTAAGAAGGCGTTCAACGCCGAGAGGAACTTCCGTTCCTCTAAGGTGGGTCCCGAACCCATGGAACTGAGTCAGGTCGAAGCGGAGGAGAAACCTCGCGCTAGGAGTCACTCTGACTCCTTTCCGCAGGGATTCGAAGCGGAGATCTTAGCTGTGTTGCAGCGTCATGGGCCGCTGAGATGCTTCCTGTGTGGAACACGGATCATCTGCGGAACATATGTCCGAAAAATGCTCAGCGAGACACTCGCTACAAGGGAACAAGGGTGGGGAAAAGCCCTTGTCGAAGCCGTCGGGAAACGACGGCTCCCAGTAGGTGCGGGGCACCCTACTAAGGGAATCCCACAGTGCTGTTAAGCCCCAGGGTAGGGGACGACAGCACAAAGTCCCGAGGTAAACGGTGCTTTCTAGCACCGAGTTGGTGTACCAGCCAGGCTTGCTGGTAGTCCTTGCGGAAGTGAAAGGCTTTGATAAGCCTTGGAGAGTCTTGATAGACTCTGGAGAGTCTTATAATTATGCCAGACGATCTTCTGTTGTGAAGAGTCGGCTGTATGCCGAGGCCCTAAAGGCACGTTCTCGT
This sequence comes from Peronosclerospora sorghi, assembly GCA_026184515.1. Lineage (NCBI taxonomy): Eukaryota > Oomycota > Peronosporomycetes > Peronosporales > Peronosporaceae > Peronosclerospora > Peronosclerospora sorghi. The sequence goes on along the minus strand of CM047589.1, from coordinate 8,475,943 downwards.
GACGTTGTCACGGTCCGTCTTGCGACGGGCGTACAGGTTTCTGTACCCAAGGTCTCGATAGACATTAAGCTGAAGTTTGCAGACTTCGATAGCTTGGAACGTTGCCTAGTCCTGGATTTGGACTCGATTTATGACCTCATTCTGGGCATGAAGTGGCTGGAACGCCACGAGCCATGGATAGACTGGAAGTCTAAGTCCATTGGCTCAACGCACCCGCGGTCGGGTGAAGCATTGGCGAGTCATGAACCCACCTTTGCTCGATCGCAAAAGCGATACTGGCGTGAGATGCCAGAGATTGGGATGTCTGAGATGATCAGTCCCAATGAGGTCAAGGAAGTGTTCCTTGACGAGGGGGATTAGGCGGTTAATCCCCACTCCAATATAGGCGAGACTGGTGAGTCGCCAGTGGTAGAGGTGGATTCCTCTGAGGTTAGGCACGAGGCGCTTCCTAGAGAAGAGACCCGTAGTTTGTCTCTTCTACAGGTCAGAACGGATTTCGACCACGCCGTGTTCGACGAACAAGTAGCGACTCCAGTGGTAGGGGTAGAGACCCCTGTGGTTAAGCGCGAGGCGCTTCCAATAGATGGGGCAATTGACTCCCCCCATATGGGTCCCGGGATGAGGCCCGAGGCCAGTAGTCAGCAGTCCTATCGGATGCTGAATTGTGTGACAGGTGTTGTCATAGAAGGCGTAAGCCTGGAACATTTGCCTGGGGTAGTCACACTGTTGTCGTTGGAGAAGATGTCCTACAACGAGTTTGAGACTGCTGTAAAAGCAGGTGAAATCGAAGAGATTGTCGTGTTGCGTCAGGAAGAGGAGTTGAACTCCTCATCCACGATGGACGAGTCAGTTTTGGTGCAAACCAAACAGGCATTGAATGCCCGAAGCGGCCTCAAGATCTTTGCGGATCCTGAGGACTCTTACCATTCCTTACTTAAGGAATTCGGAGATGTCATTAGTGACAACCCACCGAGGGGTTACCACCGGATCGGGGAGTCCGACATGAGATTGACTTCGTTCCTGGAACCAAATACTACGTCACAAGGCAACGGCCTCTCCCCAAGGAGCAATGTGACGTCATCGACGCATTCTTCAAGGGGAAAGAAGAGGCAGGGATGGTACGGGAGAGCAAGTCTCCCCACTCCTCTCCCACTTTTTGTGTTCGTAAACCGAACGGAAAGTGGCGCATTGTGCATGCGTACAATAAGCTGAATGCAGCGACTGTACCAATGCAAACTCCGATTCCTCGGAAGGATTTCCTCCAGAACAATATGGCGGGCTGTACTGTGTACAGTGCCTTAAATCTGGTTGACGGGTGTTATCAGGTGCTCATGCGAGCATCCGATATTCCGCTTACAGCGGTCAGTACGACTAGTGGAATGCTGTGGGAGTGGCTTGTTATGACACAGGGGCTTTCAAATGCGCCATCGACTTTTAATCGCTTGGTGACTCAAATCTTCCTCCCTCATAGAAAGTATGCTCAGACGTACTTCGACGATATATTCGTTCATAGTCGCGCGGAAGGCGACTCGATGATGTTCAGACGCACCTAATACACCTTCGAGCGGTGCTCGAATGTATGCGAGAGCATAAGCTATATGCACACGCATCCAAATGTATTTTTGGTGCTGAGGAAATTCCTTTCCTCGGTTGCTTCATCGGTAAGGATGGAATGCGGGCGGATCCCGCGAAGGTGAAAGCCATTGTGGAGTAGCCTTCGCCTTCAAATCTTAGCGTTTTACGGAGTTGGCTTGGATTAGCCAATTATCTCCACTAGTACAGCGAGAACTACGCTGAGATGGAGAAGCCATTAACTGACCTTCTTAAGAAGGACGTGGATTGGTGTTGGGAAAACAAACACCAAACCGCCTTCGAAGCGGTTAAGGGGAGCTTGTTAAAAGCCCCCTTTCTTGCTCTTCCAGACTCTGGGAAACCTTTTAGCGTCGTCTGCGACGCCTCCAATTTTGAAATCGGATGTCCTTTGTTGCAATCAGACAACGCGGGACGGGAACGCGTGATTGCGTCTGAGTCGAGGCAGCTTAAAGCTGCAGAACGGAACTATCCCGTTCATGATAAGGAGATACTTGCTATGAAGTATGCCCTTGTCAAATTTAGGGTTCACCTACTCGGCTCAAAGTGGTTTGTGGTTTATACTGACCACGCGTCCTTACGGACAGCGACAAAGTCGCCTCATCTCTCGCAACGGATGGCCCGTTGGCTCTCCTTCTTTGCGGAGTACAACTTTGAGGTTAAGTATAAACCTGGCAAGCAGAACGTGCTTGCAGACGTGTTGTCGCGTCGTCCTGATTACGAGCTCGCTCACGCGACATTCGTCACCTCGTCTTTGGTGGATCTCATACGCCAGGCGTATGAGAAAGACCCACAGTGTAACAGGACTGATCCTGTTACGGGCTTACACTGTATTTTGCGAGGAAGCGCGCAATACAATAAGGGCAGGATTAGTTGGTAACAACTAATCCTATACTAAAAGTAAATATAAGTATTTACTTATTCTTTAAAACGCAAAATTAAGAGTGTTTATTAAATGGGTTGTTAGCGGCTAACAGTATAGTAATTACCTAACTAATATAATAATATCAAGTATTAAACTAACTGTACTATTAGTTAACCTGCATGATTCGGTATTTATACCGAATCGACTTTTCCTTCGTAGATTATAATAACTTATAATCTATTATTTGAATTTCAGACAACGCGTCTGAAATTCAACTGTGATATTCTAACTTGAATATCAATTATGTAATGACACCCCATTACATCACCCCCCAATTAAGGTGGTTAGCCAATAATTCTTATTTTGGCCAATCATAGGTGGCACTTGTTGGTCGGAATTTCTCATTCACCAACTGATTGATCATCGACTCGATGGTCGAAGCACGCGGCGGCGATCTAAAGAGCGCTGCTGAAAACATCGAAGGAGATTCTTCCTCCGCCTCAGCACTAGGTGCTGAGGTGTTGAGTGACAACAGTGACGCTGCATTAGCAGCGTCAACTACACAAAGGTCGGAAGACGTACCGTCTTCGACCACAGATGCTGCTAAGGCGGCATCTGACAAGAAACAGGGAGATGTTGCTAATGCAACATCTCGCACGATGACAACCCCCGAATGTTGCGTTGCCAGGAAGGGTTCTTCCATGTTCGGAGACAGTTGTGACCCCGAACAAAGTGATTGGGGCACAGCTGTCCGCGCGAAAGGATCTAGCGAGTCGAAACTCGCTAGGTGCTCATCGCCTAACAGCGATGATAACTCTTGTGTCGCTGTAAGCTATGACAGCGACAATGATCATCACAGATGGTTGCGTGAACGCAGAGCCCCACCTGGACCAAGTACTTCTCCACGTGGGGGTGATTTAACCCCGGCGCGTGGTGTTGAAGAAGGCGGTGCTCCTCCTGCTAAAAGGGCTCGAACAGAAGCGGCGGCTGCCGCTTCTAAAGCTTATCATCGTACGGAACCACATGTTCCGTACAAAGTGGGGTTTTGGACTCCTGGATGGGCTATTGCCCCCAACAGTGGCGGTCACCGTAAACGGGACTGCCAATATGCGTTGTTCGATATCAACGTGCTGGATGACTGCGAAGACATCCAGTCACGTCGATTCGATTGAAGTACAGACGATAGACGTCTGTACTTTATTGACCTCTTTTTCCAGGTTCGATATTATTCGAGCCGGAAAGGGTCAAAGAGGAACAGGTACGATAAAGACGCCCTGACTCGAGTTGGAACGCTTTTGTTGACAACTACAACAAAAGACCAGATGATTACGTGAATAAAGTTCACGTAATGCGCGAGCGCTTTTTAAAGCACTCACGAACAGGAAAAATGGAATACATCCATTTTGCTTGCATCAAAGAATCGTTAAAGTGTGGTGTCCCTTCTCACCTCGTTTTCCCGCGGTGTACGCAGGGCGCTCCTCGTCTGTCAGAGGAGGAGTTGCGGGGGTACGGTGGTTTTTCCGTACCCGCCGAAATTCAGGGCTTAATCGATGCCCTAAATGCATCAACACCTACTGTTGATGCTACTTCGCATTATGATTTTGAGACTACTTCTCAAACTCAGTTAAAAGGTCTGGGGCGTCGTCCCTCAGAACCTCAATCGGCTCCCAAGAGTCGAACTCTTGGGGGTAACCCAGCCAGCGTACTAAGTACTCGGTACGCTGCCCCTTCTTCGAAGGAACCAAGCGCTTCGAGATCAAGCGCTCGAGAATGTATCGCTTATTCCCCTGATTATCGATCAGGGGCGGCGGAGGTTGATAATTCCCTCGCCGTTGTTGTTGCAGAGAATGGTTCTTTGCTCCGCAAACTCGAGGAGGTTTGTTCCTCCTTGAGCAGCGATATGTCTCACTGTGTGAAGACATATCGGTCTCTTCGCGAGAATTTCCGCGACATCCTCGGGGCGCACACTGCCCTTCAGCAGAAGAATGATCTTCTGTACATCGAGCTTTCCCGCTGTAAGGAAGAGCTCGATCGGCACAAGGTTGGTCTTGAGCAGTCGAAGGCGGAGGTAATGACTCTCCGCTCTGATCATCAACGGCTAGAAGCCGATTACAAGTCTCTCTTGGGAGACTTGGAGAAGCACGGTATATTCCGTGGTTCTGTGTCTCGTCGTAAGATGAAGACGAATGATACGGGTTGAGCCACCCAACATAGAATGTTGGGTGGAGCCGCATTGCTGTGGGAATGTCTAAAGTATAGGCATTCCCCCGAATCCCTTGGACCTTGAAAGGTCCAATGTACTTAGGAAGAAACTTCCGTGTAGAGAAGTTGCTTATTTCATGTATAGGCAAATTGGTAGTACTTAATATTACCAATTCGCCTTTCCGAAAGGAGTTTTTGTTCTTCCTTCCTTGATTGTCTGCATTTTGCTTCTGCTTATCAAAAGCAGAGGCAAGTGCATCTTTTATATAGCGTATTACAGCTTGTCGCTGTGATACGAATTCATCTACTTCTGTATCAGCAGTAGGTGCATTTTCCACGTTGTCTGCAGCCATTGCTGCAGACACATATTCATCATATGCAGCTTCAGTTTCATTTGAAGCTGCTTCCGCTTCTACTGTACTTTCAGTAGAAGGGCCATCGTTTTGTTCACAAGTTGCAGTTGCAACTTGCGCATTGACTCGCTCAAAATTTGAGCGTGTCCCTCCCCCACTTAGATTTGGCGTACCGCCAAGTAAAGCTGGGGTTCGTGGATGCCTAAGGCATTCATGTAGAACGGTGTATGCTTAGTTGAAGCATGCACTGAATTGTTAATCGCAAATTCAGTGAGTGACCGGTAGTCACTCCACTGTTCAAAGGCATGTGCGTATGATCGCAACATGTCTCCGAGAACGCGGTTAGCCCGTTCCGTCTTCCCATCCGTTTCCGGATGGTCCGCAGTTGACATCTTTAACTGGGTTCCCAACAATGAGAACGTTTCTTGCCAGAAACGTCCTGTAAATCTCGGATCTCGATCCGAGACAATGTCTTCCGGCATTCCGTGCAAACGGAATACCGTATCAACGAATATCCGCGCTGTTTGAGCGGCGGTTACGTTCGCTGATACTGCAGTAAGATTTACCATCTTACTGAAACGGTCTACAAAGACCACTATTCCGGTCTTCCGACTATTGTCGGGTGGAAGACCGAATACGAAGTCCATTGAAATGGACTTCCAACACTCTGTCGGAACCGGCAGAGATTGCAGCGGAGCCTGTGCAGACTGCGAAGGATTAACGCGCTGGCAAATCTCGCAAGCGCGTACGTATTTGCGTACCCACTGGTACTGGTTTCGCCAGTAAAAGTCACGTGCGAGAGAAGCGTATGTCTTCTCTCGACCTTGATGCCCCGAAATCGGAGCATCATGATACTCAAACATAATTTGATGTTTGAGATCATCGTCGTTTGGAACGACGATGCGACTTTAATCTTTTTGGTCTGTGCTGTAAAGCAGCAGACCATCGTGCAGTCGATATCGATGCACGCAAGCGCGGAAGAACTCTGGGAGTTCGTCGCGCTTCTCACTTGATTGATTACTTAGGTAATCAATCAACAGACGTGTCTCCTCGTCTGTTTTGTACGCCTCGCGTACTTGTCGTATAATTGACGACGACAAAGCAGTGCAACGGATCGCGTTTGCACTGGCCCCTTCGGTTACGGACGGTTTCGTCTCGTAATCGGGCCTTCGTGATAGCGCATCCGCTATCACGTTCAACTTTCCGGGTTTGTATTCAACCGTAAAGTTGTACTCAGCAAAGAATGACAGCCATCGAGCCATTCTTTGAGAAATGTGTGGTGAATTCACGGCCGTGCGTAGCGACGCATCGTCCGTGTAAACCACAAACGGTCTATCTCCCAATAGATAGATCCGAAACTTGGCCAGTGCATACTTCATGGCAAGGAGTTCCTTGTCATGCACTGGATAGTTGCGCTCGGCTGGGCGAAACTGACGCGATTGATAGCAGATTACGCGATCACGATCATCGTGATCACGCTGCATCAAAGCACATCCGATAGCGAAATCGCTCGCGTAGCAAACGACGTGGAACGGACGCTCGTTATCGGCTATATCCAAGACAGGCGCTTCAGTAAAGATTTGCTTGACTGCATCAAAAGCATTTTGGCATTGGGTATCCTAATGCCATTCGACATCTTTCTTAAGTAATTGAGAAAGAGGACGTATTAGCCCAGCATAGTTGCACGAATACTTGTGCAAATATGTTGCCAACCCAAGGAACTTTCGAAGTTCCTTAACGTTGTTTGGCGTAGGCCATTCAACGATCACCCTGATCTTTTCTAGATCAGAGCGCACCCCGTTCTTGCCCACAAAACATCCAAGAACGGGTATTCAGGTGCACCAAAGGTGCACTTCTTTAGATTTGCATAGAGCTTATGCTTACGCATAAGCTCTAACACTCGACGTAGATGTTCCCTATGGACATCTACATCGCTTTTATCGTGTTCACCCTTACTATGGATGAACACGTCATCGAAATAACTCGGTGCGAATTCTAGCACCGGGCGTAATAGATGCGTTACGCATCTGTTAAACGTAGCAGGGGCATTTCGAAGCCCCTGCGGCATAACAAGCCACTCCCAAAGCATGCCGCTTGGGGTGATTACCGCCGTGAGAGGTATATCCTTCTCACACATTAGGATTTGATAAAATCCATCTCTTAGATCGAGAGCACTAAAGATGGTGCTCCCGCACATGCCATCTATGATGACATCCTTCCGCGGTATCGGTGTCTGTGCCGGTACCGTCGCTGCGTTCAGCTTGTTGTAAGCATGAACGATTCTCCACCCACCTGTGGACTTCTTCACACAAAAGGTGGGGGTAGAGTGCGGTGAGGTAGACTCCCGCACTTGGCCTGATTTACGACGAGCTTCGAAGAACTCGTCGATCGCTTTTACCTGATCACGCGGCAACGGCCATTGCAGCGTAACACAATACTTCGTGCCTGGCACGAGGTCAATCTCATGACGAGTTCCCTTATCCTTAGGGAGATCGCTAGGTACTTCTTCTGGGAATACGTCAGCGTATTCTCAAAGTACCTCATAAAATGGGGAGGTCGCTTTAAGCGACTCCCAGCTCTTCGCTTCAAAGCGCTGACCTCTCGTTTGATCATTGTGAACTTCTTTCCCAATGTTTTCCACTTGTAATGTGGATATTCGTTCACGAATATCCACTACATCATCTGTAGCTACGATAATACAGATCTGTTCGATCTGATCATCGTGCAAGTTTCTCATAAACTTCTTCCAGCTTAGCTCTGGAAGAGCCATCACCTACGAACCTTCTTTCGGAGGGTGTTCCATCAACAGAGACTGGGTAGCTAATCCGGTCTCCGTTTGCGTCAAGACGTTGATCGTCTCGACGTAACTGTCCATGCAATCAGACGCACTCGTCTGATTGACTGCTACACGGTGATTACGTTTCACCGTGTGCGAATACTCATCATCATGGTGGCCACTGCCTACCATGGAATTTTCTTGGCGATCAGATGTGCTCGTCTGATCGGCCGCCTGTTCTGCGACATGGTGGTCTTTATCACCCGTGTGCATGGCTAACGCAACGTGGTGAGCACTGGCCTCCACGGAGTTGTGCTCACGATTGCACTCGATCGTGGGTTCTCTCTCATCAACACGGAATTCTTTCATCGTGTTGGAACCTTCGGTCGCACAGTGGGTGTTTCCCACTGTGGATACTATTTCATTCTCACGGTGGGTGTTTCCCACCGTGGATATCACTTCATTCTCACGGTGGTCTGTGTCGCCCGTGGAATGTTTCTCTCCAACACGCAACGACTCTTCTGTTGCGTGTGGTAGTCCCTCTGGACTCTCACCAGCGGAGGTACCTTCCGCTGATCGTGTCGGAACAGACCTGGTGGTGCCATCGCTATGCACCAGACTGTCCGACGCTGCGGTTGTATCTTCTGATACAGCCGGATTACACACAGGGTGATCAGATCCTGTGGATCCGCCGCAGTCGATCGATATGTTAACCCAGTCGATCGAAGGTTTAAACTTGGACATCCATGGGATTCCAAGTATCACATCGAACTTGTCATCTAAATCGAGGACGATGAATTCATCCTAGAATGACAGTTCATTCAACTCGATGCGTGTTTTAATCACACGCTTTGGAATAGTCACGGTTGCACCTGTTGCAAACCGGACTGACAACATACTTCGTGGGGTTTCTACCTCCACGAAGCTCAACAGCGTTAGACTCTGAGTTCTAACGAAATTGTTTGACGCTCCTGTGTCAAACAAAGCTCGCATGGGGACATCGCTCCCGTGAGGCTTAACCTCCAGGGTGATAAGAGGCTTACCATCACCCTGCACCTTTTTACAGGACATAGTCCCGTCTGGGGTTATTAACCTCACATGCCCTATGTCGGCATGTGGGATAACATTCCCAGTAGGGCGCCCCGCCCCTACTGGCGATTCTCGTTTTTTGCACCAACAGGGTGATGTCCCTTTTGGTGTCGCCGTGCAGCGGACGGTTGCGTCCGCTGACTGCGTGGCACCGGACGCGGTGCCATACACTCATGGGCAAAATGCCCCACTTTCGCGCATCGATTGCAGCGAATGTTCTTTTTAAATTTCGGTTGCTTCGAGTTCGAAGCAACCGCAACCGATAGGTTCATCGGCTCTGGACCTCCACCGCCCATGCTCTGTCGCGGGTGGCTGTTTCTTGAGACGAAGTGTGAACTTGGTCTGCCCGACTGCTGATTGTTGACATGATGTTGCGGCATGTCAAAAGCGAAGGGCTGTTGAGCCCTTCGGCTGTACCCAGCATGCGATGACGCTGATCCAATGCTGAACTCCTCACGGATGCTCATATCAATGGCATCCTGTAGAGTCTTTGGCGGGTGCCGGTAAATACTCTGTTTGACGGGACCATCATTGAGTCCCTTCATGAAGCCAGTGACCTGCATAGCAGGGGGCACCGGCTCATACACAATATTTGACAGAAAATATTGCGTCTTCTGAGCGTAAGATTGAAGGTCAAGCTTACCTTGCCGGAGTTCCATGAACTACTGGCGACTACTTAGCTCCATTTCTGGAGCTTCAAAGTTGAGCTTTGGCTCAGCTTTTAATTCCTGATAGGTCAGGAACGCAGAGTCATCAGTGGCTCTGCGACCCATCGCCCATGCCCTGGCTCTGCCGCCCAGACATGTTGTGGCAAAGTACGCCTGTTGACGTTCGTCAACAATATTTTGCGCAGAGATGACATCTTCCGCCTCTGCGAACCATCTACGAAGGGGCTCGCCCCCTTCACCGGTAAAAGGCGGTACTAGCGCCTTTACCACTTCAACGCTATGGGTTGCAGGTGCAGGTGCGGTCCGCGCTGCCTCTTGCGCGGGCCGTGCTGGCTTTTCTAGGTGGTTTCGCCTAAAGCGATTCACCACCTCTATCGCTTCCTCCGGGGTCTCACCCAGGAGGAGGTAAGGATGTCGGTCCCCATGGACCGAACCATTTCTACCGTCGCGTCTTTACTACGCGACGAGAAGTGGGGGAAATGTTTCGTCACCACTTCCAGCGTTCTCTCTCGCTCGGCAGGCGTCATGTCTCGCGACATGATGCCGAGCGGCTCTTAATCTTCGCTCCGCTAGTTAACTAGCAGAACGGAACTGTGGTCGTTAGGACGGACCACAAAGTGCTACCAGGTGTAACAGGACTGATCCTGTTACGGGCTTACACTGTATTTTGCGAGGAAGCGCGCAATACAATAAGGGCAGGATTAGTTGGTAACAACTAATCCTATACTAAAAGTAAATATAAGTATTTACTTATTCTTTAGAACGCAAAATTAAGAGTGTTTATTAAATGGGTGGTTAGCGGCTAACAGTATAGTAATTACCTAACTAATATAATAATATCAAGTATTAAACTAACTGTACTATTAGTTAACCTGCATGATTCGGTATTTATACCGAATCGACTTTTCCTTCGTAGATTATAATAACTTATAATCTATTATTTGGATTTCAGACAACGCGTCTGAAATTCAACTGTGATATTCTAACTTGAATATCAATTATGTAATAGCACCCCATTACACACAGTGTACGGAGCTTATCAGTGCGTTGGGTGGAAAGGGACTTGGCTCGTCTGAGCCAACCCTGTCAAGTCGAGCTAAAGTTCGTTTACACCGTTACAGGTACGGAGACGGTTTGCTATATTATAGTTCGAGCCCGGAGGACACTCCGCGGGTGGTTGTTCCTCATGATGAGGAACTAAAGTATAGAGTCCTCTTTGAGGCACATTACGCCCCTACCGGGGGTCATTTAGGTCGGGATAAGACCTACAGCGCTCTAAGCGCTTTGTATTGGTGGCCCAACATGTATAAGTGGGTCGGTGCGTATATACGCACCTGTGAGACGTGTCAGAGGGTTAAACCCTCTGCAAGTTCAGCTGCGCCTTTGGCGAGCTTATCGGTTCCAACGGAGTGTTGGAAATCCATTAGCATGGATTTTATCTTCGGTTTTCCGAAGGATAAGGCCGGGAACACCGGCATATTGGTCTTTGTAGACCGTTTGGGCAAGATGGCTCACCTGGCGGCGGTGCCAGAGTCCATTGATGGACAAGGAACAGAAAAAGTGTTCCTAGAACGTGTCTTTCGACAGCATGGTCTACCCGATTCCGTTGTGTCGGATCGGGATCCCCGTTTTACGGGACAATTCTGGGGAGCGTTGTTTAGGGTGCAGTGCACCAAGCTCCTCATGTCCACTGCGGATCATCCGCAGACGGACGGGAAAACGGAACGCGTCAATCGCGTTGTTGAGGATATTCTACGGAGTTTATGTCTGGATTCTCCAAAGAGTTGGAGTGAGATGCACCCGATGGCCGAATTTGCTATCAACAATTCGGTCCATGCATCTACGGGTTTTACCCCGTTTTACGTGAACGGATTAGTGAATCCGAGGGTTCCGTTGACGCCACGTGTGTGTGGCCCAGGGTTTGAGTGGGGAGGATTCCCTTATGTCAGCACTGTATCTGTGCGAAAGCACATCGATAAGTTCTTATCGACGCGCCTTAGTGTCTTACGACACGTCTGCGATGCCATGGTGGAAAGCCAAGACAAGCAGAAGGAGAAGGCTGACCCCAAGCGGCGGCGTAACGAAAAGGTGTACAAAGTAGGAGAAAGTGTTTTATTAAACGCTAAGAAGCTTCCTACACATGCAGTTTCCAACGTGCTGCGGAATAAACTGCGCCCCAGGTTTGTGGGGCCTTTGAAGGTACTAGCCCGAAAGGGCTTGTCGTATACCTTGGACACCCCGAAGGCGATGCGTACGCATCCAACCTTCTGTGTGGGTATGCTTAAGCCATACCAGGACCCGGAGGCGGGTCCCCTCTTGGAGGCGGTTGGTAAGGCGAATAGCCATAAGAGCCGTGAGACACGGCAGGGCAGAGGAAGCCCGACAGGGATAAAATGCTACCACGAAGTTGCGCAACGGTCGTCTCGAGAGAGGCAATCCGCCTCTCGAAGCGTTCAGTGGAATCCCACTCATCGCGGAGTCCCTCGTGGACATCATAAATGTGACGGCTGTGTCGATCACAGCGCTCACGAATCTCATGTCGCAATTGCGCGACCGCCTCCTCCAATTCTCGATGCGGACGGTACTCCACATTATCATGTGGAGCGTCTGATGGCGCGACGCCATCATCGGGGTCAAACCCAGTATCTAGTGAAGTGGAAGGGTTATCCACACTCACAGAGTTTGTGGGAGTCCGGGAATCCCCTACGGCAGGATTGCCGTGACTTCGTTGACGCTTTTGAGCGGGAGAATCCCGCTGCGGGTCAACGACCAAAGGGGTGCGAGAAGCCCCTTCACTACCAGTAGTTGGGAGTTCGCCGGAGGCAGATGTGGCACCCACACTGTACTCTGGAACCGTGGTGGAGACAGGGGCGCTGGCGTAGCGCGTGCGATATGGGGCACGTAATATCTCCATCGCTTTGGCTCTGGCAAATGCCATGCGCAACACCCTATCCACCCAAGCGTCACGACGGTAATAGCTGTTGTGCAGCTCATTAAAGCTGGGGGGGGGAGCTTCTCCCCTTCCGCCCAAGCGCGGAATTTCTTTTCTGCATCTTCGGCATTTTCTCCCGGAGAGAGAATGATAGAAACCTCGCGGAGGTTCTCAACAGGGGCACCCTGTGCCTGCCTGTGGAGGTGTTCTAGGTATGAGACGCTAGTGAACTGCTTTTGCGTGAGCAGTTGTTGCCGGAGTTTCTCCCGGCGTTCGCATTGATACGGCTGTTCAGCCGCACGGACAGGGGTATAGAATGCTAAACCATTCCTTACCATACTCCTAGCCCACTTTGGAAGGTCACGAGGACCTTCAAAACTATATGCCGCCCGTGGCGGGCGTTTGGGGGCCCGTACCGCATCCCTTAGTGCCTGTGCGGCAAGTTGGGATTCTTGAGCTGCGTCCAGCTCATTGGTGATGATCGCCTTCGGCGATCCGGATGTATCATCCGACGTTGGCAGGGGTGGCGCACTAGTTAGTGCATTTTCCCCATGTGTTGGGAACGGATTAGACTGCCTACATCGCCGTTTGGCGTTGTCGTAGTAGTCAGCCTTTGGGGAGATATCCCCAAGGGCATCCACCTCCGAGTTCTCGGATTAGTCTACCTCCTCTTCTCGAGGAGACTCCACAGCACCACTAATGGTGCTCATGATCAGCCAGAGGTTTGGCAGTTGGATTTCTCCAATTAAATTTGATTTATTGCGTACGCAATAGTCTTGATGGGGGAGGATGTAACAGGGTTACATTCGAGTCGCATTCAGTATGTGGTGTACGTGAGTACACTACGGTTGGGGTCAGTATTGACCGGTTCGAAAGGTTTTGAACCATTGGTTATTTTAACTAATCAGGGAAGGAGCCCTTGGGGGTGGCGTGGCAGCCAGCCACGTGTTAGTACACAGGTGGTGTACACTACATTTTAGCTAGGTACGAATTTAGTAAGTTCTACTTAGTATTACATATAGTTTACATTAGTTTAAATTAATTTAGGCTAATTACATATTAAATATAGATTCAGTTTACATTTCACTCAAATACTACAGGACGCTCGACCTCGACCGGTCGCGCGCGTAGTGAGTGCAGTAGCGTAAGGGAAGTTCTTCCCTTAGCTACCCCCTTATTAAGGGAGACTTGTGTTAAGGCGTTAGCTTGTGCTAACTAGTAAACCAAAGTGGAATCTTGGCCCCGAGTAATAGAGCTCTCTCTTACTAAGCCCTTTTATAAGGGCGTATCGGCTAAGTAGCGGCGAACGCCACTTAAAGGAAAGTCTTCCTCTGTGCTCTAGCCGCACCGTGCGTGTACGCACCAGCTACATGACTCGTTCTGGTATCTTGGATGGTCCCTGTCTTGAGCATGTTCCATGAGATCGTGCCTCATTATTGATTCGATCATCTCGAGTGTCCAAGTCCCTTTTTCACATGTACTGGCAAAATAAATTCATTGCATCTTTATCCCTTACTGGTACGCGCATGAGGTCACACGAGTCTCGTCCTCGTTCTGAAACAGGTAAGATCCACAGAAATCCATCGATGGCGTTTTGGAATTATATTTTGACGGTTAAACACATCTAGTCTTACCACTCGGATAGTGATAGGAAGCTTTTTAAGCTGGTAAAGCAGATAGTTCCATCGAGTCGAAAGCTATGCAGCACATGACTTTAACATCGCGTCGTCGCTTTCACGTTATTAATATCACTGAACCATTTTTATGTTACTGCCAATGTATTATATCATAGTAACCGATTGCTTGCTTCTGTACCAATCAGATCAAGGGTGTGAGTTAAGGGAAAATAGGGTGTGTGTTTAAGGCTTCCAAAGTATATTATGTAAAGTTACTTAGTGCGACTTAAAACAGTAGCCGACTATATATGCAAAAATGTATACCATCCCAACATCCAATGGGATTCCACCATCCTGGAAGAGTGTAAAGTCCAAAATGGCTACACACTCTTCCAACACATTCGACCTTCATGACGTGAACACAAAATTGTCCTCGAAGAGCTTCTTCTACGCGTTGAATGATCTCAAGAACTGTTTCAGCACGGCACAAACCCACTCAACCTTTCCAAATACGTCGTCAGAAACTATAATCCCAAAAAAAAACCATGTGGGACTTTCCGCAAGCTAAGGATCCTGTGCGGGTCTCGTTGGGGAATATAATGAGCAAGAGGGGCTTAGTTTAGTTAACCTCCGTTCCCGTACAAAAACCAACAGAAGCATGGCGTCAACGGAATTGTGATGTAATGAGTGCGAAATTTCCGATGAATATCCTAAGGACATTTATTGAAGATCTCTATGCAAGATTTTAAATCTGATTGATTCCGAAAGATATTCGAAGATTGTCTACAGAATTTGCTACAATAAACAGCTGATCATCCGTCATTTCATTTAGAGATATTTAGAAACCTCTCCATTTATTTAGAATCAGCGTTAGCCATGTCAAGCGCGTGCTGTAACCGCTTTCATTACACTTGGACGCGACACTACTCCGACCTTGGATTATGTCCACTACGAGACTCAAAACCTCAATCCCCGGTCCCGTGGTAAAGCCTTTAACCACTGCACCATCCTTTATTTCATTTAGGTATGTTAATGTATGTGGCTCTGTCAAAATTCGGATTACAAAAACAAATGTTCTTGTTTCTAGACAGGAACATTTGTTTTTGGAATCTGAATTCCCACAGTTACACACGACCAACTATACTCCGCTTATCTCCAAACGTGTCTAGATCTGACTAATCGGTCAGATGTAGACACGTATGGACCGCTTCACCTAGTCTTGACGGACTAGATGATCTAGCGCTTCAATTTCAGCTTGTATACCCATTTCTCTGATGGTTCCACTTACTATGAGACCCCTGATTCTGATGATGTCCCCGATCGGCGTTACTTGATCGGGACTAGGATTGGTACCGGCGGAAACTCCTCACGGGGGATTATACATAGCTTAAGTATCGAAAGTGATCACTAGTAACTAGTCTATAGCTATATCTGGGAACCAATTGATCAAAATGGGATCAGAATCAAAGACAATTGGCCACAAAAGACACCTTTGATCCCGTTTGCTTATCGGTAATTTCCCGGAAAGGTGTGAGACGTTACAGTTATAAAAGCTGAGAGCTACGGACCGGACTAGAAAATGACGAATAAATTTGATCCGGATGCAAAAAGTGGTGGTTGCGGTTGAAATATGGGTAGCATGGCTATCAGACGCTACCGATATTCAGTCCTGTGAATGATCGATGTATTACTGCAGACAGACCTTCCTCAGAGACGATCGGTTGAAGACTAGATATCGGAGGCCAACCTTGTGTAGGTAAAGAGATTGACCCGGTGTCAATGGCCGATTTGATCTCGTCAACCGATCTGGAACAGAGTAGCGAAATCGGAGCGGATCGTGGATCAAGTTATTGTTTACGTGTTTGCGGATCGTAGATCAAGTGATTGTAACATGTCGTTCATCGGCCAATCGATCGGACCTGCCAGACCTCCTACCAGAAACGTAATGGAGCGAAGATCCGTCTAGTGATGTTCGGAAGATGATTTCAGCCAATCACGGGACAGGATCATTACTTAAGTCACGTGTTTTGGTGTGGTGAATATAGAAAAAGATCTTAATTCTTATGCTGAAATATATGTCCGTTTGCGCAAGAACTTAGGAAATTTGAGTCGTAGAATTCGATTCTAACCTTTAATATATGAATTTGTCCTCCTTGGATTTGTTGCAACCAAGTATAAGCTCTTGATGGAAACATACCCCAAGATAGCTCGTAGACAGTATATCAAGATAAACAAGTCAGGGACTTCCAAAATTATCTTTCCTAAAATGTAAAGGGAAAAACTAAACAGTACCGTGTCCAAAAAGGCTTATTTAAAACTCGATTTTACTCGATTTTGATTGGCTGTTTTCAGCCTGCAGGGTTTAGGGTTGATTGGCTGTTTTCAGCCTGCAGGGTTAAGGGTTTAGGGTTTAATGTTTAGAGTGTACGGTTTAGGGTTTAGGGTTGTCTGTTTGTTTGGTAAGTTTCCGTGGTCAATTGGTTGGTTGGTTAGTTGGTTGGTTGCTTGTTTGCTTTGTGGGATGGGGTGGTATATGTGAGACAGTGGAGAGGCGCCAAGTGAGCGGGACCCCAAAAAATGCAAAAAATGCAGGATGAAAACAGCCAATCAAAATCGAGTAAAATCGAGTTCTAAATAAGCCTATTTGGACACGGTACTGTTTAGTGGACCTCAAATGTATATATGCATGAGACTATGTGTTCAACCTAATTGCGATACTACAGCAGATATGTAACTAACACTAATTATAAGTACAAAATTTAGCACTTGAAAAGGTCGAAATTAGCATTGCTAAAAATGAAAATTACCTTGGTATCGTATTCCACAACACCGGTACAATGCAGATTTCAACATCTTAGTATCAGTTGTGGGTTTACCGCTAACAAAATTCACGGTACATTGTACCTTGGTATTGGAAACGGAGGGTTCATCACGTTTAATCTACTCCAGGACGAGCCCACTTTGGCTTCCCGCATCATTTGTTTCGATGACGCATACGCGCAAGTGCAGATCGCCCGAGTACAGATCTATTGGAAAGGTTGTGTCTAGACGATAATTGGTTTGCATGTTAAACATCGTAGCTATTAGTGGGGTTTACTTTTTTCGTGGTTTTAGGATTGTCTCTTTCGCTTCGTTTTACGCCTTTTTCGTTACTAGATTTTAATACCAACTCTAACCTTGTGACCGGTGAAGGAGCACTCCATAAGGTGCAGATCCCACCTGATCCGCAAGATCATCGTTAACAATATCCACCTCATGAGCATAAACATAGAAACATTAGGTACATAACGGATTAAAAAAAATTTAGATCATCACGCCCTGCCCGATTCCAAACTTCATCAGGGTCATGAAGGTCTATCCTGCCGATCGGTCTGATCCGGGCTTTGATCCCGGATGATCGAGTTTGAATTTCTAGGAGTAATGGGCGGATACGTCAGAGAATCGGCACTCAAAATAATACGCTTATCATCCAAAATGAGTTCGAGGATATCGGAATGGAGCTTCGCGGTTGAGTAGTACAAGAATAGCACGATCGGAGTCATGGTGAACATTAGAGTTAGTGCCAATGTCTTTAAAAAATTGCAGTCGACACTTGCACCCACACTCACCTGAATATACTCGGCCAATCAGGGATACTTCTCATGATCGTCATCATCTGGACGATGCGGAACAATCCTCCGATGCGGGCACTTCACATATATTGTGTGAACGCTTGTTAAACGGTCTTCACCAAAAGTCAGAAGCCACTCGGCCTTTTAATTCTGGTACCATCTGTGCCCTGCCGTGCTGTGTAAGCATGTTGTTTGTGAGGCAGTGGGAGTGGACGTTCTGCCAGCGGTAAGACTCCTGATTGATGCCATTGCTATTTGAACACGTTAACCCTTTAGCAAAACCGGGTAAATTTATCGAAAATAGCCCCAAAGCAAAACTACACTACCATCGAAGGGCTGATCGTGATAGGAAGTCGCACAACGTCCGGTCCATCGCTTCCAGGGCCGCTTTGTGCGTCCTCGGTGGCTGCCTCGTCTCATAAGATCAGCCTCGTTTGTCGCAGCAGCTTTGCGAGATCCATCGGACGTGCAATTGCAAACATTGGAAAGTTGGAGGGAGATTTCGCGGGATCTTGAATCTTGAGTAGGCTGTCGATCCTTTCTCCAAAAGCAATGTTGCGATTCCTGATGACGCCTCCGCAAGCACAATATCACCTTTGGCGCGAATGGTCTTTACGATGATGTTATACAGGCAGGTTTTTTCCAGGTATGGATTCTTCATACAAATTGGAAGTAACTATAAACCTTGTGAAATGTAGGGGTTCCACGTCGTTGTGAATCTACTACGAGCACCCCGTGCAGTTTGTACCTTGTTTTCTTCGTCTTTCAGTTTCATTCTGTTTTCATGGTGACGTCCTCTTAGTGTAGGAAATTAACACGAGTTGGGGGCACGTGCAATATCCAGTTGTGACTGTGTCTAGGCCTTTAGCGCTTTACAGTCTGGGAGGAAGTTTCTTAAAAAGAAGCTCACCCTACTTGATCAGGGTAGGGGCGCACGGGAGGCAAGTAACTGTTCGTATTTTTAGAGTAAAAATATACTAGTTATAAATGCGTACTTACGAAACTAACGTAAAATTTCTAATAAAAGTAGATTTACAGTTGGTTCTCTCTATAACAGCTTCCCGTTATAACAGCCATTCAATATACCAGTCATATTTTGGCCGGAACCACCCTTTTTCCGCTCCTTATAACAAAATTTCGATTATAACAGCCACAGCCATGCCAGCCAGATTCGTCTCATACAGAGTTGCAACCTATGCAACAGCTAGCACCTAAAATCAATTAATTTAAGAGGGAAAATCATCGGACCACCAGAAAGAATAACCCCCAAAACCACCACCAAACCAACAAAAGGCAAGAAAAGAAATCCACAAGAACCACCACAACCCCCAGCACCAGCATCACCCACCAGCCATTTCATCTTTCACCTCCTCCCATGCCCCCCAAGAGGCAGGGAGTCTCTTTGTAGACCAAGGTGGCTCTGCTATAGTACAAGAAGTAGAACCCAGCTGTCACCCATGAGAAGATGGCGCCGAAGTTCAGTATTGCCAGCAGGAAAACTTTCACCGATATTCTTAGCAAGGGACAAGTACACTAAAGCTGTGAAGGAGGCTGCCGAAGAGAATGTCAATATCTAGCGAAAGAGAATCCGAGATACCTCCTTTCCAGAGGTTTGAGTTTTTTCTGCATGTAAATGGTTCTTTGTTTCTCACTTTCTTCTGTCGTTGCAGCTGTACAAGGCTGTGAAACTTTGGTTCACGCAGGCCAGTGCAAATCCCGTGGTGCTCAGCAACACACTTGTCATCTGCAAGGCTCTCTAGTTTGCACTCTCGCTGGGCATCAACACAGAAGGGCAGGAGAAAAAGGAGTTTGCCGCTTCTGAGGGTTGGCTGCAGCGCTTCAAGCAGCGTCACAACATCAAGTCCTACCGCCCCCACGGTGAAGCCAACAGTGCGCCAATGCAGGACCTTGAAGCCTTTCGCATAGACCTGCGTAATATCACCAAGGACTTCAACAATAACGACATTTTCAACTGCGATGAAACTGGGATTTACTACCGGATGACTCCCAGGAAGACTCTGGCAACTGAGTCTGAGCATGGCTTCAAGAAGGATAAGTACCGCATCACTGTGCTGCTGACTTGCAATGACAATGGTGGGTGGTTTCTCTTTTTGGAACTTTTCTCTTGCTAGACTTCTGACACTTGTTTATTTTGGAAGGCACTGAGAAACTCAAGCCTCTTGTAATTGGAACAGCTGCCAAACCGCGGTGCAACAAGAACGTTAACATGAAGGATCTCCCCACATCACCTACCATCACAACAAGAAGGCTTGGATGCGTGGTGACATCTTCAAGGAATACCTACTTGGGCTCAACCGTCGCATGCGCCATCACCAGCGGCTTATTATGCTTCTGTTTGACAATGCCAGTCCTCATGACTTTGAGGAGTATGAAGATCAACTGACTCATGTGAAGGTATCGAATTTTTTTGTTACATTTTAGAACACAATGATTGACAAAACTGTTAAAATTTTTCAGACGCCCTTCTTGCCACTGAACACTACTTCACACCTTCAACCTGCAGACGCCGGAACCAGCGCCAATTTCAAGGTCAAGTGCAAGGCCCACTACACCAAGAACCTCCTGGATGAATACGAGAAGATCGGCACTCATCCGTTCTCCGCGGACAACAAGTTTTCAATCCGCCAAGCCATCGACATGCTTGTCCAGTATTGGAACGAAGTCCAGCAAGTGACGATTGCAAACTGCTGGAGCAAGACAAGCATACTCTCTACAGAGCTAAGCTCTGGTTCAACTTCCTATGCCGATCTTGTCTCTGACGTCGCAACATTACAGAGCTTCTCAGCAAGATTAAAAAGCATGAGATCCACTACGCTATGGATGTAAAGGACTACCTTGCGGTCAATGCTACGATTCCATTTGTTGGGACCCTCAGTGGTCAAGAGATCATTGCTGAGGTACGTATCCAGGATGAAGTCCCCCTTAAGATAGAGGAGGACGAAGACGTTGGCGAAGCTCCTGCACCCATATCTTGGTCACAGGTGCAAGATGCTGTTGGTGTTCTCCTTGGAGGACTGGAGGAGAAGGTCTATAATTTTAAAGCGTCCGAAGAGGTTGACACACTGATCCGCTCATTCAAGCACTTCATAGTTGCCTCGAAAGTGTCCAACGCCAAGCAGCGAACAATCTACTCCTTCCTTGTACCTCAGATTTATGACTTTCCGCCTTTGTAGTGTGGTGAAGTGCAAGTGAAAATTGTTGACCAAATTGTACCAGTGTACCAGTTTTCAAGGCATATCGATCGAGTTGGCTGAAAGGACGGAGTATTCGGGTCAAATTGTGTGCTTGGAGTGTTTTGTACTAAGATTTGAGGTTAGGCACACGGTTTACATATAGTTTACATATTGGATTTTAATTGGATATTAAATATAGTGCTCGTATTACAACGGGCTGCGTATTTCGCCAGTGCCTCCGATCTGAGTCATTGGGAGCGGAGGGCTAACAGGGTCCCCTCTCGCTCATTAATCCCGGCCAGGATAGAGCTCCACCGGAAGCCCCACGACAGGGAGCACTCATTACGTTCACTCAACCCTCAAGTTCGGCCAAGTTCAAAGAAGATGTGTTATTTTGGTTGGGTTACTCACCGCGATCTGCTGCGATCAAGTCCCAAGAATTGGCTGGATTACTCATCGCGATCTGCGATCAAGTGCCAGGGTTTATTATTGGCTGGATTACTCATTGCTCTGTAATCAAGTGATATGATTTACTATTGGCTGGATTACTCACTGCCGCGGGCGATCAAGTGCCAGATTTAATTGCATTCGGAGTGAAGATTTCCGCTTCTTTTACCGAACGGCCATTTTGAATTACCTTTCGTTGGAACTTTGGATCAGTACCCCAGAAGTGGTACATGCATATCGATCTTCACTAAAGTCTCCACCAAGCCACGGTCTACCGAGTGTTTAGCCACCCATACCAATGGGTACACAAGGTGAGACAAGAGACGAATCGGACTCGGCGTCCTGCAATGCCGATCGGGTGACCGATCGGCACCCAGGCGAAGGTCCACGGAGTACCCCCATCCGTTAGTTGGTCGTCTGGGCACAATCGTGGTTCAGTTCCGGACACTTCGATGTTCGATTTTGAACTGGACTCCACCACAATGGTGCGCGTGCCCTGATCATTTTTGTGACCGTGGATATCACCGCGATATCCAGCAAAGTGTGGATTTTACGAATTTTAATATGGATACTCTCTGGAGAGCACGCAGGGAATGCATATCGCCTTGTGTACTAATTGTTGGAAAGGATGACGATGTTCGATCTGGTCAGGGGGAGGATCAGATCGAAATTATTAATGAATTTACGACTTCCCATACAGCTCCTGGCGAAGACTATCGGCACGAGGAACGCTTATCGCCTCGTGTCGTGGTCGTGGAAAAGAATGACAATCATCGATCGGGCCAGGTGGAGGGCCAGATCGAGATTAACAAGTTTATTCCTCCCCGCAAGGCTCCGATCGGAGCCGATCGGGACTAAAGCAAGTCTTGCTATATTCCCAGTAGGGATCAGGACCCTGTTTCTGATCCCATGTATTTCGACTAAACGTTGCATGTGAAGAACACAATGGGAGCGGATCACCCCGATCCGCCCGAAATACCAATTAAGAGAAAACCAAGCAGAGGCTCGCAATGCTTTCGGACGATGACGACTTGGAGGAAAAGTCGCCGATCGATGATGGGCAGGCCTGTTTTTTCTCGGAGATTTCTGATACTATCAAAAGTAACCTATACTCGGGGACCAGCTGAACCCAGATTCGTTCTAACTTCAGAGCTCTGTGTATTGTTAGTTCATTAATGCTTCTGCCTTCTATGTTAACGCTCTTGGAGCTTGTGATCATCAAGAAGGCGACTCTTAGCTAATGGAAAAGGATGAGACTTCATCAAATTTCCTTGCCTGAAGGATTCCCTCGAGGGGAAAGTCTGTCAGCGACATCCTATTGTCATCTTTCTCCCATCCAATAATCGAAAAGTCAGACTCAACCCTTGTGGTACCCGGAAATACGCTAGCGATACCACCATAGAACTCGCATAGCAACGGTAACCTCTCTTGCAATGTCGTCCACCCCTGATGAAAGTCAGATACTTCATTGCACTTGTCGATCATGCTCTTGGTCCCCGCTTTATTGCGATACGCCATCAACAATTCCTGGAACTGAAGTTCAATTTGCTCAATGTTAGCATCCGACCACGACGTTGCCAATCGCTTCCTCAGCTTCCGAATTATAGAAGAAAACTCCCTTTACACGCATCTTTACAAGTTGATGCGGTAGCACCGCTGGAAGCTCCTCTTCGGCCGCGTCATCGCACGGTTCCTTTCAGCAAAAATGTTGGAAATGCCATCCACGCTGGCGACGAACATCCTCCCCACCGTCTTCAAGACCTCAGTCGATTTCTCTACCGACAAACGCTGACACAGGGTGTCTTCCACGAATATTCACAAGTCCTTCATAAACCCTTCAACGTCAGTGAGACGTACTGCAAACCTTCCACAGATTTTGGTCTCATCCCTATCGGCGGCATCTGACATCTCTTCATCAGAAAGCGGGCCTTGGACTCCATCTAGCATGCACAGCGTTTGAACCATCCATGAGATGCTCTGTCTGTTGCGATATTAAGGTTGTCATTCCCTGGAGTTTGTGGAAGACCAAGTCCACCTGATGCACGAAGGTGTTGACTGCAATCATGACAATCCACCATGAAGGACTTGTTGCATCTGCATAACGCTTCTCTTGCAGGTAGTCGCAAACACGGGCACGCTTAGAACATAACCACCTCGTGACCTTGCCCATTGATAACCATCGCGTGGAGGCCACCTTGGGACACGTTGCTCTCATTTCTGCAATCAGGTTTTGCTGCCAACGAAGGTATCCGATTAAGGCGGTCAAATCCTTACAGTATTGGCCGTCAAGCAGTCCCTTGATAACCTCTTGTATGACAAGATCGAGCTTATGAGCGCCACACCATATGAGAATGAACCCAGGTAGAGCGAGGTCCCCGATTCGACTTGAAAGCCCACGCACACGACCTGTCATACTACGTGCCCAGTCTGGGGCGAATCCAATAATCTTGTTCTTCCAATTAGGGCAAATGACATCCATTAACTTGACAAGTAAATCCGACAACGCCTCACCGGTATGGCGGTCAAAGACCGGGATAGCCATCAGGTGCCAGTTTTACATCTTACCACATACACAGAATCGCAAGCACGTATCTAGATAGGTTGTTCTCTTGTTTGTGGAAGTATCAATAACCAGTGAAAATCTCCAAACCCTCTCAAGAATGTCCGCCACCATCTGTAGGTTCAACGCAACAGCTATTCGGGCGTACTTCGCAGTCTTAGCCCGATCAACGCTACCAAGGGAAGCCAGCTCAGTCTTCTCCTTGGTAATCTGGATAAATGAAGCAGCCTGTCGGAAGGACGCTCCATTCCCAATGAAGCCTATAGCCAGGTCGAACTTGTTTGACGTTCTGTACTCGGACTTCGTAGAAATTATTCCATTCCTTCCCCTGAACCACTACTTCTGGTCTCCTTTTGTGAAAGTTCGAAGAGCACGTTCCTTAGTCTCGTCACCAACGTCGTCGGGGTGGAAGAGCATTTCGCAGATGACTACATCAACAGTAATTCGCCTAATCCGGAAGTGTAGAGCCGTCTCAGACTGGCCGAAGTGGGTATGTAATGAAGCTTTGAAAGGCACTATCCCATCGAAGTAAGTTTTCTTGTCCTTTGCGGAGAGGTTGGCGTACGATTGCCACCGTTGTGGGTGCTGAACTGTCAGATGTGACAAATAATTGTCCGTACGGAAGGGCGCTTTAAAATACTTGGAGTTCGCGGTTTGCTTGCGGAGCTCTCCGTCCTTCTCTTCGCGTATAAAGTTCTGACAAAAGCGACAAACTACGCCTTCGACTTCTTTAGTCTTTGGGTGTCTGTTGGAGATGGAAAGTCCGTATTCCAACTCGTGATGAGGTTGAAATCTTGCCACAGCTTTACGTCGCTTCTTCGCTGGAGGAGGAGGAGGAGGGGGGGGGACAACGTGGCCTAGCGGTGTCAGTTTTACCATCCACAGCACCGGAACCAGAAGGCGCCATCATGTTATTAGTTGTAGCTGTTGTCGTTATGATGTTGATTTTGCTGCTTCTGTTGCTGCCCAGCATCGCTCGCTATTATTTATTGTTTTTCCTCCCTCCTCAGCTACTTGTTGTGGTGAACAGTACGTTCATGTTGCGCGCAGTTCGTCTCTTGGATATTGTCTTAACTGATTTCCTTGAGTGTGAGGCGGCGCGCCGAGCGAGCGAAGAAAAAAGAAGAAAGGAGAAGAGATCTTTGTTGTTGAAGAAGAAGGCCGCCACGATGAAGAAAGGACGAGGGTTTATTGTTGTTGTTCCACACCCTCACATTTCCCATACTTAATACTATATGAGGTTATCCCATAGTTAATGCCAGGGGAAAATACCACTTATTTACGGTGCATCTCATATCTTATCTTCGCTACACTCGGTGAAAAAGGGGGCCGTCTCCGAGAATATTCAGGCCTGATGATGGGACTGTGGATAACAGAGAGGTGACCAAGATGTACTACATGTACGAGCTGAAGAAATTCGTTCGAGAAAACGAAGTCATCCGAATTGTCAAGCCCCTAATTCTGGATCGTCTACACGGGCCGACTACCGAGCCGATCGACTCCGATCGGCCGCTGCAACTAGTCAAGAATCTTTTGGCGGTGCTAGCCAAGGTTGGGATAAAGGTCAAGAATGCTAATGGTGTTGTCAAGCTGTTCAATTGATACGTGAAAGTTGAAACAAGCTATGTTAATTCTACACGACCCTTTGACGCCACTGGTGGGGGCTGTGCGCCGCCCAACTCCCACAATTGCGTTGGAAGCCCCAAACCTCGTGCGATCACTTGTCGAGAAGTCATTCTCCGATAATATCTCGCTATATCGGTAGCCACCTTCCTCCAAGTGCTCATCCGAGTTGGAGGTCGGCATGGAGCGGATGACCATGGATCGCTGTACCAGTCACACGGAACAAAAAAGGGACGTGCAGAAACGAGGGGCGGCATGCCAGTCGGGGCCCCAGGGGCGCCCACAGGTAGCCGCACCCCCCAAGACCGATCCAGTCACCCCGCCCTCAATTAAAGCAAGCATGCAAGCCATGTTCGAAGCGATGATGAAGCGTTACGCCGCAGATCGAGGCATATCACCTCCACGCTGCGCACCAAGCCGATAGGTCCAAGAAAACGAGGCTATTTGTTCGGACGTTGAAATGTAGTCAATAACATCAACAGACGAGCTGTACGAAGGTGTTAGACCTGTTTTTAAGACAAAACACAGGTCACGCCGAACCCTCCCCCGCCGATCGGCAAGTAGCAGCGACTTCGACATGGAGTCGATCAGCGAAATTGACAATGACTACAGTGGTAAGGGCAGAGGCGGGACACGTAAGGCGAACTTAGCCTCGATGATGGCGTTTGATTCTAATTCGACGGCGATCCCAAAGATTCATGTGACCGCAAGCACTGAGTTGAAGGATTTTACGGGCAAAAGTGCCGATGAAGAACAAGCCCAATCATGGTTCACCAGAACGAATTCCGCCTTCCTCCGTGATCAGACGCCGAACAAATAACGGTGTCTGATCTTCCAAGATCTGATGAAGGGACCGGCTGTGAATTGGATCCAACAGCTAAGTCAGGATGTCCGATCTGATTAGGAACTGCTATGTAAGGAATTTGAAGGGTAGTACTGCCACACCGGCTTTTCTATCGCTTGGAAGTATTAACACATGAAAAAAGGGGCGACGAAACGCCGATCGAATGCCTCTTTCGACTTAATAAGACTGCAATACGTGCAAAGATCCCGGTCAAGGAGACCGATCCGCCGACGGCGCTGCCCAGGAACATGTTAGTCACTTTATCAGCACGTTGGACGACCAGGAGTTGGCCGATCAGATTTCTCTAGTACGTCTCAGGGACGTGGGAGAAGTGAAACAGACACTACGTATTTTGCACCGCACCCGCAACATGAGAACGGAGGTTCCTGTCGGATCACACCGATCCCGATCAAGTACGCAAGTTGATCCCGCGAGGAGACCTGTGACCAGGCCAGCCCGAGTGATTAGAACAATCAGGGCAGATGTAAATGCCGAGTTTGAATCAAGTTCGGATTCGCCATACATGAAATGTATGTACTGCGGATCGACCAGACACGATGATCCGGGCTGTTCGCGAATAATTACATGTAAAAGATGCGAAAGACGTGGCCATCCCGCCGATCATTGTTTATTTGGATGGAAGGCATGTGGAGAGATTCATGAAGACGGACAATGCAAGATGAAACATTTTTTAATCAGATGCACGAGTGGTATGTACCAGGCGAACATGTAGGGATGTTACCACCAGAGGTGGAAAAAATGTTAAGACCAGATCGCCCACCAGGCTGGGATCTGGATCGAACCGAGCGATCTGCGCTCATCATCTATGCATATGTCGGAAAATACATTGATACGACGGAAAAAAGGACAGGTGATAGGAGTCACCCGATCTACAGTCTTGCGACTGATGAATGCTACCGATTGAAGGTCGTTATGCAGTTGGACCTGCTACCTGGCGAGTCGCGCGGCTACTGGAGATACCACGCTCCCGAAAAATGTTTCAAGCAATCGAAAGCCTATGTTAAGATCAATAACGAGAAGGCTACACTGCTGTTTGACTCTGGTGCGGAAGTCTCAATTATCAACTCCGCCTTTTCTCACAAGGTCGGATGTCAGATCGACTATGCACAGAGGCAAGAGTGCATCGGAATCGGCGAAAATTCCTACATGACCGAAGAGAAGACGCGTGTGAAGATTACTTTATCTGCTTCATTGGCCAACTACTTTAGTGCTTGGGTCGGAAAGCTGGCCGGCCAAGACGCGCCCCTTGGCATGGATTTTATGGTGCTGGCAGGCATACGCCTCGATCTGTCGCATGGAGTACTTACGCTGACGGACGAAGTCCAGATTCAATTGGCTGGTCGGCGCCCCTTATACGGATCATACACCGATCTGGTAAGGTGTAATCATGA
The DNA here is from genome assembly GCA_026184515.1 of Peronosclerospora sorghi. Lineage (NCBI taxonomy): Eukaryota > Oomycota > Peronosporomycetes > Peronosporales > Peronosporaceae > Peronosclerospora > Peronosclerospora sorghi. Next base: position 8,448,161 of record CM047589.1, on the reverse strand, counting down.
TATCTTTATCTCTGTGGGCTGATCGCCAGACATCCCGGTGGATAAAAGCTATCGGACGAGGAAGTTGTGGGTGACCAGGGGCGATCACTGGGTACCTACATAACTAAAAATTAGAGGTTGGAAGGATTATACACGGGTTACCAAAATCGGTGGTAAACCACTGATGTTGGACAACAACACGATCTTCGGCATGTGGATGTCCGAAGGGAAGATTCCAAGAATTATGGGATTTATTTAGACAGAATCAAGGCGGTATGTTGAGTTGAAGAACCTGGCATATGGATCCACTATCGATCTGGTCAACGATGACAGATCGGCGGAAGAAGACACCTCGCGTTTACTATAAAAGCCAGACTACGTGGTATCCAAGAAGATATTGACTAAGAGGGAGGCTCCACAGTTACCTGACCCAGTAGATCTACAAGCTGACGGGCTGAAGATCATCAACGTTGCACTACAAAACCAGGAGAAAGTGGAACGGTAATGGATGGGGGCGATCGTAATGTTGATGAGAACGATGATAATGGCGCTTCTACCCAAATAGAGGAAGGAAAGCCTGACGATGGGGAGCAACATTGCCTTTCAGACAGGAGTGAATTGAATGAAGTTACCCCGCAAGATGATCAGGTGTGACTACACGAGGGTGGGAAACAGTATGTCGAAGAGTTGGAGAGTCAGATGGCAGTTCTACCCGAAGTGTCGACTAGTCCACCTGAGGTAACCCTGGATGACCTGCAAGTAGGTGATCGGAATGTCAATACCCCTGAGCAAATCGATCAGCTCAAAAGAATAATTTTTGGAAGAGGAAACATTTGCTGATTGGGAAAGGTAATGTCTTACCCCCCGCCGCTCATGGAGCGATCTGTCATATCGATGTTGGTAACGCCAAGCCGATCGCTCAGCGATGTCGACGTGTGCCTCCACAGTATCGGGAGAAGTTGTCCGATCTGATCAAGGTATTATTAGCCACGAAGATTATCAAGCTGTCGACATCACCGTGGGCCTCACCGATCGTCATTGTGATAAAGAAGAACGGCGTGGATATCCGACTATGTATTTATCGGCTGGTGAATCGATTAACCAAACTTATGGTATACCCGATGCCGCGGATTAACGATTTGCTCGAGGATTTGGATAAGACTCTATGGTAATGCTCATTGTACATGGCCAGTCGATTTTGGGTGGTCTCAATGACCAATAGGACCCGTGAAATATCTGAATTTGTCACGCCATTCGGTCTGTTCGAGTGGAACCGCATGCCGCTTGGCTTGAAGAATGAGCCTCAGATCTATCAGAGGCTGATCGACAATGCTTTATACGGACATTTCAAGGTAAGTGCCGATCGATACCCTACCGAAAGCGATGAAGTATTCACAGAGGCGAACCCGATCAGGAGAAGAAACCGTCAGTGTTAGAACGACGGTCATATATCGACGATATTCTAATTCCAGCCTCATCGTGGAGTGATCTCTGTGGGAAAGTTGAACGGTTATTGGAAACATGTGATCGCTGGAACTTATCGATCATGGCGGTGAAAATCTTTTGGGGCATGTATTAAGCCGCCTATTTGGGACATAATGTGTCCAACGATGGGTTGGAAGCCAATCCTAAAGATTTAAAATCGCTAAGCAACCTGCCGTTTCCCGATCGTTGAAGGCCATGCAATCTTTCTTGGGAAGTTTGAACTACTATAGCCGTTTCATCGAGGATTTTGGGATCTATGCAGCCGTACTATATGAACTTCGGGAGATCGACTATCATATGTTGCGGGAACAAGATCACGCAGTGTCATCACAGGGCAATGGATCAGATCATCCCACCGATCTATCCCAGAAACAGACGGAAGATCATATGAAGAGTGAGAAAGTCTCTTTTGGAATGTTGAAGGCTAAGATATATACGACACCAATACTCAAACACTTCGAACCAGAGAAGACGCCGATCGTCATTGTGTATGCTAGTAAGTGGGCCATTACTGACGCACTGGTGCAGGAATACGATGGGGTATATCATCCAGCCACATTCACGAGCCGAACATTGGATCCAAACGAAGTTAACTATGGGATTGTGGAAAAAGAAGTCTTGGCTCTATTACGAGTCATGGATGTTTTTTATAATCTGCTGGTCGGTTGGCTGGTAAAGGTACTCTCGAATCGATCGACACTAGCATGGTTGTTATCAGCCAACGGATTGGATGGTCGACTAGGAAGATGGTCTGCACTCCCGTCACAATGGACTCTGGAGGTCATTAAGTGTACTAAAGGGGAGGAGGAGATCTTGGGTACATTAGCTGCCAGTATCACCCCTCGATCGGAGGTCGATGAAGCTTTAATAGCGATCGCACCACGTAAGCAGCCCCGCCAGTTGATTTCTCTACCACCGCCGACTGTTGAGCCCAATGAAGAACTCATAGTACTGAGTCTCGATGGGTCGGTGGGCGTGAAAAAGCGTGTCGGATCCTACAGCTCTATCTTATGGAAGTTACCCGAGTGGACTGTACTGGCTGCCGATGCTGACTCCACACCGGATATTACGGTCAACGAAGTAGAATATCGTGGACTCTTTTTATGTCTCGATCTGTTGACGTCACAGAAGAAAGGGCGATCATCATATGTGGTGACTCCAAGCTAGTAATTAGGCAGATCACTGGAGAGATCGACTGCAAGGCGCCTCGTCTAAAGTTACTTAACGATCGAGTGATGAAGGCACTGAAGGATCACCCTAATCATGAATTACTTCACGTGAAACGGGATTGAAATCGAAGTGCTGATCATCTTGCTACCCAAGCTATGCGCGATCAAATCGGGATAAACGTCACCGAGGAAGCCATTTTGCATGAATTAATGGAAATCAACCGGCTCCCGGAACTGATTAAGGCCAAGGAAAGTTTTTATCAGACGCGTGTGATGTCTATAACCAGATCACAGACCCGAAAACATTTCCGATCATTCCCGAAAGAAAGTCTTAGTGAAGAGATCGTGCAACGGTTGAGGGCAGAACGAATTCTTAAGGACAAGGATGAAGGAAAATGGATCGTTAATTTAAAGGCCTACATATGTGGAGAGTTGTCCCAGCTGACTAATGATCAGGCCAATGAATGTGCGAAAATCGCCGAGAACTACGACGTGGATGATAATGGATTATTATACTACTGTCGTGATAATGATCAAGATTATTCCGAGGGAGATCGACTAGCGAAACTAGTAATTCCTGAGACGTTGCAGCAAGATGTCCTTCATCACTATCATATGAGTATAGAAGGAGGACATCAAGGGGTAGGCAGGACGTATCACAAGATCAGGACACATTTCCACTGGAGAGGTCTTTTCCGCAGCATGCGGAGATATGTTGCTGGCTGTACGGATTGTGATACTGGAAATGGTGTACCGATTATAAAAGGGCACTAACCCGGGAACATTGAAGCTACATACCCTTTCCAGGTAATAGCAATGAATCATATCCCATCACTTCCCCGATCAACACATGGCAACACTGAACTATTGATCTGGATTGACTTGTTCACGGAGTTAGTGATCGCAAAAGCTAGAGCTTCCCGATCTACAGAACAGATAACCCAAAGTTACGAAGAATGTGTTCAGGAGATTCGGTGCTATCAAGGTCATCAGACATGATCGTGAACCCGGTTTTATGGAGGAAGTCTTCCGATAATTTAACAATATGTTAGGCCAAAAGCAAAGCGCGACGATGGCATATCGCCCACAAGCAAATGGATCTGCTGAGCGCATGGTGCATACAATGACAAGAGCCATTAAGATGTATGTGGCCGATACGGATCAGCAAGATTGGGACGAATATGCCGAAAGGTTAGTGTTAGCGTTAAATTCTTCAATAGATCGATTCAGGGGAGAAATGACTTTCTATCTGGCGTATGGATGGGATCCACGATCGACGCTTGCGGCAGCGGTGCCGATCGGCTTCACCCGGACTCGTGATCAGGATGTCCGTCGCGGCGTATGAAGGTCCAGAAGCATTATCAACATGCGAAAGAAGTGATCAATGAAAAGTTACGTCAAGTGACACAAGGGCGAGCCGAACGGAACCACCAACAAGTACGACCTCATGGTATCGAGCCAGGGGCGAGAGTATGGTTATACCTCGATCAGTTTAAGGAAGGTTATGCAAAGAAATTATCTCACATATGGCATTGCCCCTTTCGTGTGGCGGAGTTGACTGGTTAACATGCAGTCCGCCTGATCACAACGGGTACTGACTACATAGTTTTTTCGATCGTCCATGTTTCCAAGTTTAATCTGGTAAAAGAAAAGAGATCGGCCCAAAACGCCCTGTCTAGTGGATGATTCAGCTAGGTTCGATTTCGACGAAGCTCTATTGCTCGAAGACAGTTGGGAGAGACCATAAGATATCGACGAATTTGAAGTGGAGAAGGTATTGGACGTCAGGTCAGTTAGGAAGACACGTTTGGGCCGAGCCCATCGGGAATATCTGATCCGTTGGAAGGATCATAAAGAGGCGACCTGGATCGATGAACTCGATTTGAATTGTGGTGCTCTTCTAAGAGAGTTCAAGCGAGATCGAATTAGTCGAAATCGTTACGGGGTAACGCAAACTCACGAAAAAGGAAAACCAGATTTGCATTAGTGCTGATCGGCAATATCGATCGGTGTGAATTTGTGATGTTTATTGTGATTACAACCGCGAGTTTGTGGAGAACTGTGATGAATTGATGTTTAGATGATGAAAAAGTGGCTTAAGGATGTGGAAGAATTTTTTTGGTGGCAATAATAATGACTTTTCCGATGAGGATGAAAGTGGATGTGGCAAGGGTGGACCTTGATTAACGGGATTAAAGGTTAAGACAGATGAGACGATCGAGTAATCAAAAAAGGAAATTTTATTGATGATTAATGCATGAATGATTGCCCTATCGGCGCTTAGTTAGCGTTTGCGATCCCCCATAGCCTACTGACAGTCATGGCTGGGTAATCTGCGATCTTCTCACGAAACTGATTGCGCCAAGGCGTCTCCTTGTCCATGGGGTCAGGGCGTCCAGCAAGTTGTCAATTACGGTGTCGCAGTGGTTGCCGGGGTACCAAGCTCCGCCTTCAATCAGACTCCCGGTTTTCTCCACGCGATGCCTAGCCATATGGAGGACAACGGGGTACAGGAAGACATCAATGTCACACGCCGTTCCCGCATGCCCTCCAACACGAATTGGCAGATCGACAACCAAGTTTCGCCCGACCGACTCCGACGTTGTTTCCGCTGCTTCTGGAACGTCGCTAAGTCCTTGTCCAGCTTCACCTGCCCAGCGGGAAGCACCAAGTAGTGGGTCGATTCCCAGATCGCTTGACAGTGGACTTTGTAATATTTCTCAAGACGACCCACGAATAAGTCGATCCACGGATTCAGTGTGAAGGTGATACTCAGGTCGAGAATCAACAAAACCTCCCATGGCTTGGCGTCATACAGACAGGCTACCTTCGATCCGGTGACAAAATCGGGCCACCACTCAGTTGCACGTGGTTTAATGACTGCCAGCGGGAAGAGCCAGTAGTCTGGACATGATAGGGTGCGGGCCAGCTGTGGCTTGATCTGAACAGATCGACGCAACACATCGATCTGCCCCGGAGACCATGGTTCGTTAACATCCAGACCCGAAGGATTCTGAGGCACGTCAATCTGCAATTCCCCTAAAGATTTGTGGCGATATAGGCCGGAAGTGCCAGGAAGAACAGTTGGCTTTGATGCCTCAACGGCCGGCTTTGGTGTTTCTTGGACGCTGTCACCCTTCGGGTGCACCACTTGGTCTATCTCTGGCGTTGGCGTTTCGACCGTGGAAGCAGATCGGCGACGCTGGGTGGATCGGAACCGTGCTAGACCAGAGGATAACTGAATCGAATCCGTCGATCCACCCTCAGAGTCCGATACAGACGAAGCTAATGATTACTTGAACTTGCCGACAGTTGGTGCCGAGGGCGCTTGATTTTTCGTGGTCTGTACTGGCTTGGATGGGTCCGTTGTCACATGCAGTAGCTTCTTCGGGTGTTTGGCTCTCTTCCGGGGTGCCGCTGGCTTCTCCTCGTAATCAGGATCAGCTGCTAGGTCCCGCGCCCTCGCGCCTCTTGATGCACCCTTGCGCTTCTTGTTGTGTGCGTGAATTGTGGGGGGCGGAATTTCAGCCAATGAATGGCGAGAATTTCCGCCCGAATTATGTTGGGAAGTCGCACCAGATGAATGCGCCTGTGGGTCCTCGAGGGCGTTCAATGATACTCCGCAAGAAATGCGATCGGCGACCAACGAACTGGATAGGCACGTAGCCAACTCATTACGGCACCCATGGACGATTCCCGAGAGTCGATTCGACTATTGGGTCCAAACGCCCAGCCGATATTGGGAGGCAGTAATTCTGTCGGAGTTATCATCTAACGTGAGCTTTAGCTCAGCGATCTGCCGATCCATCTCGCGTCGTAAGGAATATAAGACCGACCGATCGTCCTGAGGCTCCGAGCACTGCCGAACGACCACTTTAAGCTGCTCCTGAAGAGGCGATCGGTTGATCTTGAGATGAACCAAGTCGTGACGAGTGCCTATCATCCCTTTCCACATCTTTTGAAGCAGATCGAAGTGGTCATACACCTGCCGAACGCTATTGACAAGTGTCTGCACAGTCGGGAAGACATCGACCACCAGTGGATCTATATACGGAAGGAAGTTAGGATCGATCTAACGTGGAGTCATCAGTGGAATGGCATACCTTATCTGTTTTGTTGCGGGACCAAGGCCTTGAGACGTTTATTCTCGGCCATCAATTCTGAACGATCAGCTTGTATAGCGTCGATCAGCTTGGAAAGTCGTTTTTAGTCTCGGCGCATTTTCTGAAACGCGACGTCGGTCACGATCTGCTTTTTGCGCGCTACCTCCAACTCCTCTCGGAGCGCATCAATGGTTTGTTGGGCCCGATCGACCTCGAATCGGGGATTATCTTGTTCTTCGACGATCTGAGTGTCGCCCGAGTCGTCCGAATGGTCCGATCGGTCAGAAGTTTGAAGATGCGGAGAGTGTGGGCACCGATCGCCTACGAAGACAAATGTTAGTGAAATATGTGGAGATCGGAAGTTAAGTGGATTTACCTGGTACATTGGACTCGGAAGATTGCATGGAATCGGAGACTGTTTGTGAGATCGGGCCGCTACCGTTGTGCAGCTGCGACCAGACTCAGGGGCGGCTGTGGTGACGTGCAAGTGAAAATTGTTGACCGAATTGTACCAGTGTACCAGTTTTCAAGGCAGATCGATCGGCTTGGCTGAAAGGACGGAGTATTTGGGGCCAATCGTGTGCTTGGAGTGTTTTGTACGCATATTTGAGGTAAGACACACGGTTTACATATACCTTACATATTGGATTTTAATTGGATATTAAATACAGTGTTCGTATTACAATGGGTTGCGTATTTCGCCAGTGCCTACGATCTGAGTCTTGGGAGCGGAGGGATAACAGGATCCCCTCTCGATCATTAAGCCCGGCAAGGACAGAGCTCCACCTGAAGCCCCACGACAGGGAGCACTCATTACGTTCACTCAACCCTCAAGTTTGGACAAGTTCAAAGAAGATGTGTTATTTTGGTTGGGTTACTCACCGCGATCTGCTGCGATCAAGTCCCAGGAATTGGCTGGATTACTCATCACGATCTGCGATCAAGTGCCAGGGTTTATTATTGGCTGGATTACTCATTGCTCTGCAATCAAGTGATATGATTTACTATTGGCTGGATTAATCACTGCCGCGGGCGATCAAGTGCCAGATTTAATTGCATTCGGAGTGAAGATTTCCGCTTCTTTTACCGAACGGCCATTTTGAATTACCTTCCGTTGGAATTTTGGGTCTTAGAACTGGTACATCCATATCGATCTTCACTAAAGTCTCCACCAAGCAACGGTCCACCGAGTGTTTAGCCACCCATACCAATGGGTACACAAGGTGAGACACGAGAAGAATCGGACTCGGCGTCCTGCAATGCCGATCGGGTGACCGATCGGCACCCAGGCGAAGGTCCACGGAGTACCCCCATCCGTTAGTTGGTCGTCTGGGCACAATCGTGGTTCAGTTCCGGACACTTCGGTGTTCGATTTTGAGTTGGACTCTACCACAGTATCCCACTTTCTTTCAGACCACTCTCAATGGTTTCGTAACATAAAGTTTAAAAGAATTAGATTTCCTCATATAACAGCATCCGGAGGCACCGTCCTTAAAGCTGTTATACGCGGATAACAGCCATTCAGGATAACAGCCAAAACCAGTCCAGACAATTGGGGCTGCTATAGAGAGAGCCTGAAGGAAGACGCAGGTTTAAATTCCCTTGTCTTGTTAGTATGCGTTCTTAGAAAGCGGACCGATCAGAGTCCTTCTTGTGTCTTGTGCTACGGCGCGCTTTTGCCAGGAGACCGCGTCACTAGGTATACGTGACGCTTGTATATTAAAAGTAAAAGTAATATATTATTTAAAGTTAAAATTAAGTAACTAATAATAACTCCAAATAAATTATAAACGTGGTCCACAGGAAACTTGTATACTCACGTATAGTCACGTTTTCAACCAAGACGTATACTTGAGTTCAACACTCCTCCTTCTAAGGTTACCGGGGGCCATCTTCAACACAATATATCCATATGAAATAAAACCATCACAGTAAGCATCAAATAGGACCAATTCGAAATATAATCCATCATTTCAATCCAATTCGACTTCTCAAACTTGCAATGCGCTGTCCATACAATGTCTAGGTGAGTAAATCTGCCACCATCTCTTCACTTGACACGTGCTCCGGCTTCATCTTTCCTTTTCTTGCGTAATATTTAATAAATTTAAGCTCCACTTCCACGTGCTTCGCACTCGCACCGCTCATCTCACTTTGTATCTGCTTAATCGCAGCCTGATTGTCGATCTTTAGTATAATAGGCGCTTTTGTTTCGATTCAAATTTCTTCGAAAAGCTCTTTCAATCCTAACGCCTGCCTGCCTTCGACAGCCGCGGCAACGAGCTCTGCTTCAGCAGTGGATAGGGCGACAGACGACTGCTTCTTGCAACTCCATACTTCCACAATTGCATTTACGTAAATCACGCTAGCGCTGATGCTTTTCCGATCATCTTTATCCACTGCAAAGTCAGCGTCACTGTAACTCTCAATCCTCAACGGCATAGATTAATCATCGTCATGCATAAGAAATAACTTCATATCAATCGTTCCTTTCAAATATCTTGCTATATATTTCGCCATTTTAAAATCCAGTAAAGTTGGTGCATGTGTGTGCCTCGTTGCTCTATGAACCGCGAAAGCAATATCCGGTCGTGACACGCGGAAAATCCACAGTAAACTTCCGACCAGTGATAGAAATATCTTGATACGGCATTTTACACTTTTTCTGCTCGGTAGTAATTCATCTAATCCGTTTCATTCTCAAGATTCAGCGCTGGCACCTTGACTGTGTTTGCATCCTTGAGGCCGTGCTTTTCAATCATATCTCTAATCTTCTGTTCTTGATCAATCCAGTAGCCAGTTTTGACATCACCAGTGATCCTTGTACCTAGAAACCTTTCCACTCTCCCTAGATCTTTCAATTCTTAATACAACCAAATCATCGAAAAAATCATCCACTAACTTGGTATCCGTTGCAGTGACGAGTAAATCGTCAACGTAAAATACAACGAGTGTAATATTCCCATCGGTTTTTTTTACAAAGATGCATGTGTTTGTTGAACACTTCGTGAATCCACATTTCAACAAAGTATCGCGTAATAGTTCATACCATAACCTGTCTGCTTGTTTCAGGCTTAAAAAATTCTTCTGCAATTTTATAACCACACCTGCTTCGTTTTCGGCTTCCAGTTCCGCTAATTTCTTCTTCAAAATCCTCATTCCTTGTGGTATCTGTAGGTTTATCTCGTATCCTTCTTCCGTTTCAGCCTTGGTATACGCGCATAGCACGTCCCCGTTGCTTGCGGGCATTTTCCAGATTATCGCCATGATTAAGATAACCTTCATATTGCTTAATTACATTACAGTCGAAAACGTTGTAAAGAAATACTCTCCCAATATCTGCTTATCACCGCGAGCCACTAGCCTTGCCTTGTAGCGTTCCACACTTCCATCGGCTTTTAACTTGGTTTTATATACCCATTTTGTCGGTAAGGGTTTTTTGTCATCGCTTCTTCGCACAATTTTCCATGTTCCAAGTTCTTGCAACGAACGTAACTCTTGCTTCTCTGCGTCTTGCCATTGCATTGATTGTCTACCTTGATGTGCTTCGTAATAACTCCTTGGATCAGGTACAGCCGCACACATTTCATTCTTGGTATTCTTGAGTTCTGTGACCACAAAAGTGTACAAGGAATTCGCAGTTCCGTTAACTACACCATTTGTATGTTCATTTTCCATCATATTCTCTTCCATCTGGCTTTCTTCATTTTTGGTATCTCCTTCCTGCGAGTATTGCCTGCTTCGATGCTCCTTTTTCTTCTTCTTGACCGTGTCTCTTTCCATAGCTGCCATTTTCGCAGTTTTTTTTTCACCTTACGAACTGACTTCCTTGTTTGTTGCGCGGTAGTCCTCTTTTTTCTGTTTTATTTTGAGATTGGAAGTTCCGCTCCGGCTGTTCCTGCGCTCTTCACTTGCATTTCGCTTGATTCTTTGCTCATCTTCCGCGACAGCAAAGTGATATTATCTTTCCAAACCTTCTAGGCTCTTTCTGATTTTCTCGTTCGAGTTTTCATCTAAAATTTCAAAGTCCATTACATGTCGAGTAGTAATAACCACTTAATCCTTCATTAGTAAAACCTTGTACCCTATAGTTTCGTCATTATTTCCCGATATTAATGTTCTTTCTGCGTGTTTCCCAAAGGTTTTATTCATTGGGTCACTTCATACCATAAAGGGTGATCCGACATCACGATATCCCCCAAATTCGTTTGTTTGCCTGTCATCATGCATATCGGGGATATTTTTTCCGGGATTAGATCTTTTAGGGCTTCGATTCAATATATAGCTTGCATATTCCGCTGCATCCGTACAGTATTTCAGCGGCACTCCGGATGCAAAAATCACGCATCGAATCATATAAAATATGGTTCGATTCATCCGTTCAGCTTTGCCGCTTGATGCAGGAGCTCCAGGCTTCGTAACTTACCTGCGTACGCCTGTGCTTTTGCAAAAACAGGTCGACGTTCCTAAATTCACCGCCCCCATCAGATCTTAAAACGCAGATTCGGCAGTTAAATTCTCGTTCAAACCATACGAGAAAGGGTTCAAACATTTTCGCTGCTTGATCCTTCGATTTTGCAGCAAAAACCCTCACGCTATTTGAGAAGTGATCAACGAAAACCACCATATAACGATTTCCACGCCGATCGCGTGGGGTAATAGGACCTTTAAGGTCACTGCAGATTACCCCGACAATGCGGTCGATCGGTGAATTTACGCCACTATCACGAGTGGGCTGCTTCGATCAATTACCATTTCCTTTCGCAAATCTCAGGCAGTGTGGGCGTGAGAAATCCGTTATCTCAATGCCTGAACTCGGGGATCTTGATAACTTCTCGATATAGTCGTACGAAATATGTCCCATTCTCGCGTGAAATGGTAAAGAGAGCCTTTTGCACTTCATTCTCACCAGTTTCCATTATTGCATTCACCATTTCTTCAGAAAATCTATCTAAACTGCACTTTTCCAACGATTTCGTATGCAAGTGGGCCACAAATACGGAGTCAAACTCTTCAACTGCGAATAAAATTCATTTCCCAATGTGACAGTTATTCTTCTTCCTCTATCTTCTAGCCGGCAGCCTTTCTTCCTTAATTTTCCAAGCGATATCATATTCCTCGCTAATCTTGGCGCAAAAAATATTTCAGCCAACGTAATAGTCGTATTTCCAGTGGGGTCCAGGTCACTAACGAGCATTACTTTGACCATATTCGTAACATGTAATTGACCGCCGTCAGTTAGGGTCAGGGAATCCTTTCCGTCACAAATTTCCACACCAAATAGTGCATTTGAGTCAGACACTAAGTGACAGCTTGCTCCACTATCGAGGATCCATGAATTCTAATAAATTTTACAAGTTTTTTCCACATTTCTTGTTCCCAAATCGAAAATTTTCATGGTCGACAACGCATCGTCCTTTCGACCTGCTTTTTTATGATTTCCTTGGTTGTTTTTCTTGTGTTCCAACTTCCGGTCAGGACAGTTTCGACTGGTATGTCTTTCATTTCCACAAGAATAGAAGTGAAATCTTCCTTTTACTTCACTTACTGCATTTGCAGTGAATCTTCCGTTTCTCCTCCCAACATGCTGATCGTCTTCTATTTCTTGCGCCCAAGCAATTATTTGCTGCGCATGCTACAGGTAAACCTGCCTATGTGGGTTATACCTCACCATTAACTCCAACTTCAATTTCGGCGCGGCATATTTCACAAGGTTCTCGAGGATTAATTTCTCGCTTGACTCGCTTTACTTCGCAAGCGCCACCAAGTAAAGATAATGCTCGGTCCACGACTGTAGCCGGTGCTTACACGCACGGTGCGGCTAGCGCACAGAGGAAGACTCTCCTTTAAGCGGCGCTCGCCGCTACTTAGCCAATACGCCCTTATAAAAGGGCTTAGTAAGAGAGAGATCTCTTACTCGGGGCCAAGATTCCACTTTGGTTTACTAGTTAGCTTTCGCTAACGCTTTAACACAAGGCTACCTTAATAAGGGGTTAGCTAAGGGAAGAGCTTCCCGTACGCTACTGCACTCACTACGCGCGCGACCGGTCGAGGTCGAGCGTCTAGTAGTCGTTGAGTGAAATGTAAACTGAATGTATATTTAATATATACTTAGCCTAAATTAATTTAAACTAATGTAAACTATATGTAATACTAAGTATAACTTACCAAATTCGTACCTAGCTAAAATGTAGTGTACACCACCTGTGTACTAACACGTGGCTGGCTGCCACGCCTCCACCAAGGGCCCCTACCCTGATTGGTTAAAATTACCAATGGTCCAAAACCTTTCGGATCGGTCAATACTGACCCCAACCGTAGTGTACTCACGTACACTACATACTAAATGTAACCCGAATGTAACCCTTTTACATCCTCCCCCATCAAGACTATTGCTTACGCAATAAATCAAATTTAGTTGGAGAACTCCAACTGCCAGAACCACTGGCTAACCATGAGCACCATTAGTGGTACTAAGGATGGAAACTATTCCGATAACTCGGTGGTGGATGCCCTTGGGGATATCTCCCCAAAGGCTGATCACTCCGACAGCGCCGAACGGCGTTGTCGGTCATTCAATCCATTCCCCACACGTGTGGAAAACGCGCTAACTCGTGCGCCACCTTTACCAACTACGGATGATTCATCCGGGTCGCCGAAGGCGACCATCACCAATGAACCGGACACGGTTCATGGAGCCCAAGATGCCGTTCCGGCACGGAATGGGAGCTCGTGACCCTCAAAAGAAGGCTAAGAACGAGGTAAAGAGAGGTTTAGCCTCCTATACCCCTGGTCCAGCGGCTGTACCGCCGAGTGAAATTGCGCGCCGGAAACAACTCCGGGACAAAATCCTGACGCTTAAGCATTTCACTGCCAAGTCCTACCGAACGCGCCTAGGGAAACAGGCACGCGGTGCCCTCGTAGAGATCCTCCGCGAGGTTCCCTTCGTTCTCCTACGGGAAGAAAGCGTCGAGGACGCAGAACGGGCATTCAGCGCTTGGGCGGAGGGGTAGAAGCGCCTCCCCAACTTTGATGCGCTGTGCAACAGACTTTCCGAACCCGACGTTCGGGTACAGAGGGCGTTACGCTTGGTCTATGCCCAGGCCAAAGCGCAAGGTCAATTACCTTCCTCTTTCTACACGCGCCCTGCTCTCGATGTGGTGCCGGAGAGCAATGCAAACTCTGCATCTGCCTCCGGCAAACTCCCAGCTACTGGGAGTGAAGGGGCTTTTTTCGCCCCTTTGGTCGTTGACTCTCAGCGGGATTCTCCCACTCGAAAGTGTAACGACGTCACGGCAATCCTGACGCAGGGGAGTCTCGGACTCCCACGAACTCTGGGAACGTGGATAACCTTTCCACTTCACTAGGTACTGGGTCTCACCCCGGTGATGGCGTCGTGCCATCAGACGTTTCACATGGTAATGTGAAGTACCCTCCGTATCGAGGACTGGGGGAGGAGGTCGAGCTATTGCGACGTGAGTTCAACGAGCGCTGTGATCGACACAGCCGTCGCATCCAAGATGCCCAGGAGGGACTCCGCGACGAGGAGAGTGCGAATGAACTCATCGAGGGGCGTCTTGCCTCCCTCGAGTCTCTCGTTGCGGAGCTTCAGGGTCGTATTTCGACCCTGTCGGAGATGTTCCGACCTGTCGTGTCTTTCGGATATCCGACTTCCCATCCTCCTCCAAGAGGGGACCCGCCTCCGGGTTCTGGTATGGCTTAAGCATACCCACATAGAAGGTTGGATGCGTACGCATCGCCTTCGGGATGTCCAAGGTATACGATAAGACCTTTCGTGCTAGTACCTTAAAAGGCCCCACAAACCTGGGGCGCAGTTTATTCCGCAACACATTGGAAACTGCATGTGTAGGAAGATTTTTAGCGTTTAATAAAACACTTTCTCCTACTTTGTATACCTTTTCGTTACGCCACCCCTTTCGGTCAGCTTGCTCCTTCAGCTTGTCTTGGCTTTCCGCCATGGCATCGCAAACGTGTCGTAAGACAATAAGGCGCGTCGATAAGAACTTATCGATGTGCTTTCGCACAGATACAGGGCTGACATCGGGTAATCCTCCCCCCTCAAGCCCTGGGCCATACACACGTGGCGTTAACGGAACCCTCGGATTCACCAATCCGTTCACGTAAAACGGGGTAAACCCCGTAGATGCATGGACCGAATTGTTTATAACAAATTCGGCCATAGGAAGCATCTCACTACAATTCTTTGGAGAATCCAAACATAAACTCCGGAGAATATCCTCCACAACGCGATTAACGCGTTCCGTCTGACCGTCCGTCTGCGGATGATCCGCAGTGGACATGAGGAGCTTGGTGCCTAGCACCGTAAACAACGCTGCCCAGAATTTTCCCGTAAAACGGGGATCCCGATCCGACACAACGGAATCGGGTAGACCATGTTGTCGAAAGACACGGTCTAGGAACACTTTCGCTGTTCCTTGTCCATCTATGGACTCTGGCACCGCCGCCAGGTGAGCCATCTTGCCCAAACGGTCTACAAAGACCAATATGCCGGTGTTTCCGGCCTTATCCTTCGGAAAACCGAAGATAAAATCCATGCTAATGGATTTCCAACACTCCGTTGGAACCGATAAGCTCGCCAAAGGCGCAGCTGAACTTGCAGAGGGTTTAACCCTCTGACATGTCTCACAGGCGCGTATATACGCACCGACCCAATTACACATGTTGGTCCACCAATACAAAGCTCTTAAAGTGCTGTAGGTCTTATCCCGACCTAAATGAACCCCGGTAAGGGAGTAATGTGCCTCAAAGAGGACTCTATACTTCAGTTCCTCATCATGAGGAACTACCACCCGCGGAGTGTCCTCCGCGCTCGTGCTATAATATAGCAAACCGTCTCCGTACCGGTAACGGTGTAAGCGAACTTTAGCTCGACTTGACAGGGTTGGCTCAGACGAGCCAAGTCCCTTTCCACCCAACGAGCTGATAAGCGCCGTCCATTGTGGGTCTTTCTCATACGCCTGGCGTATGAGATCCACCACAGACGAGGTGACGAATGTCTCGTGAGCGATCTCGTACTCGGGACGACGCGACAACGCGTCTGCAAGCACGTTCTGCTTGCCAGGTTTATACTTAACCTCAAAGTTGTACTCCGCAAAGAAGGAGAGCCAACGGGCCATCCGTTGCGATAGATGAGGCGACTTTGTCGCTGTCCGTAAGGACACGTGGTCAGTATAAACCACGAACGGCTTAGAGCCGAGTAGGTGAACCCTAAATTTGTCAAGAGCATACTTCATTGCAAGTAGCTCCTTGTCATGAACGGGATAATTCCGTTCCGCATCTTTAAGCTGCCTCGACTCAAACGCAATCACGCGTTCCCTTACTGCATCGTCTGCTTGTAACAAAGCAAATCCGATTGCGAAATCGGAGGCGTCGCAGACGACACTAAATGGTTTCCCAGAATCTGTGAGAGCAAGAAGGGAAGCTTTCAACAAGCTCCCCTTTTCCGCTACAAAAGCGTTTTGGTGTTTGGTTTCCCAACACCAATCCACGTCCTTCTTAAGAAGGTCGGTTAATGGCTTCGCCATTTCAGCGTAGTTCTCGCTGTAATTGTGGAGATAATTGGCTAATCCAAGCCACTTCCGTAAATCTCTAAGATTTACAGGCTAAGGCCACTCCACAATGGCTTTCACCTTCGCGGGATCCGCACGCACTCCATCCTTACCGATGAAGCATTCGAGGAAAGGAATTTCCTCAGCACCAAAGATACATTTGGATGCGTTCGCATATAACTTATGCTCTCGCATACATTCGAGTACCGCTCGAAGGTGTATCAGATACGTCTGAACATCAGACGAGTCGCCTTCCGCACGACTATGAATGAATATATCGTCGAAGTACGTCTGAGCGTACTTTCTATGAGGGCGGAAGAGTTGAGTCACCAAGAGATTGAAAGTCGCTGGCGCATTCGAAATCCCCTGTGGCATAACAAGCCACTCCCACAGCATGCCACAAGGTGTGCTGACCGCTGTAATCGGAATATCGGACGCTCGCATGAGCACCTGATAATACCCGTCCACCAGATCTAAGGCACTGTATACAGTACAGCCAGCCATATTGTTCTGGAGGACATCCTTCCGAGGAATCGGAGTCTGCATGGGTACAGTCGCTGCATTCAGCTTATTGTACGCATGCACAATGCGCCACTTTCCGTTCGGTTTACGAACACAAAAAGTGGGAGATGAATGGGGAGACTTGCTCTTCCGTACCATCCCTGCCTCTTCCTTCCCCTTGAAGAATGCGTCGATGACGTCGCATTGCTCCTTGGGGAGAGGCCACTGCCTAGGGACGCAGTATTTGGTTCCAGGAACCAAATCAATTTCATGTCGGACTCCCCGATCCGGTGGTAACCCCATCGGCGGGTTGTCACTAATGACATCTCCAAATTCCTTCAGTAAGGAATGGTAAGGGTCCTCAGGATCCGCAAGGATCTTTAGGCCGCTTCGGGCATTCAATGACTGTTTGGTTTGCACCAAAACTGACTCGTCCATCGTGGATGAGGAGTTCAACTCCACTTCCGAACGTAATACGACAACCTCGTCGATTTCATCTGCTTTTAAAGCCGTTCCACACTCGTTGAAGGACATCTCCTCCAACGACAACAGTTCGCCTACCCCAGGCAACCGTTCAAGGCTTACGCCTTCTGTGACAACACCTGTCGCACTATTCAGCATCCTATAGGACTGCTGACTATTGGCCTCGGGACTCATCCCGAGACGCAGATGGGGGGAGTCAATTGACCCATCTATTGGAAGCGCCTCGCGCCTATCCACAGAGGTATCTGCCTCTACCACCGTTGACTCGCCATTATCGCCTATAACGGCGTGGTCGAAATCACTTCCGACGTGCAAAAGAGACGAACTACGGGTCTCTTTTCTTGGAAGCGCCTCGCGCTTAACCACAGGGGTATCTACCCCTACCACTGGAGTTACCTCAGAGGAATCCACCTCTGCCACTGGAAACTCTCCAATCTCGCCGTTAACGGCGTGGGGATTAACCGCCGAATCGCCCTCGTTAAGGAACTCTTCCTTAACGCCATTTAGAATTATCATTTCAGACATCCCAATCTCTGGCATCTCACGCCAGTATCGCTTTTGCGATCGAGCAAAGGTGGGTTCATGACTCGCCAATGCTTCACCCGACCGCGGGTGCGTTGAGCCAATGGACTTAGACTTCCAGCCTATCCATGGCTCGTGGCGTTCCAGCCACTTCATGCCCAGAATGAGGTCATACCTCGAGTCCAAATCCAGGACTAGGCAACGTTCTAAGCTGTCGAAGTCTGCAAACTTCAGCTTAAGGTCAATCGAGACCTTGTTTACAGTAACCTGTACGCCCGTCGCAAGACGGACCGTGACAACGTCACGAGAACGTGCCTCTAGGCCTCGGCATACAGCCGACTCTTCTCCACATAAGCTCGTCTGACATAATTTTCAGACACTCCAGAGTCTATCAAGACTCTCCAAGTCTTATCAAAGCCTTTCACGTCCGCAAGGACTACCAGCAAACCTGGCTGGTACACCAACTCGGTACTAGAAAGTGTGGCGGAGTCAAGTTCGAAATCGAAATCATTAGCATCGATAACCTGACTACCACCATCGCGCCCAGCCTCCCAACTTTCGGAGGGGGTACTCCGCGGACCACCACTCGAGATCTGGTCCGATCGTCCGCTGCAAGCAGACGACCGGTCGTCATCAGAACCCACTTGGTCCGATTGTTTAGTGTCCTTCTCACCTTGTGTACCTGATGGAATGGGCTAGTTACACACTCGGTGGATCGGGATCGCAGATTGGATCGAACCGGTCTTGAATATAGAAGACCGATCTGGGTAGGTATCTCTGGGGCGGAACTCTTCACACCAGACACAAACAGACCAAAAACACTTCCAAGAGATAACTTCCAATAGGTCGATCGTCCAAACGATCAAGACCTGACCAATACGAAATAATACAGGGTAGACCGACCGTTACGGTCTAGCCCCTGACCAATACGAAATAAGACCAAAGCCGGTCTAGTTTCCAACCAATATTAAAACAAGCCAATATGTCCACGTAAAGATCCAATACGCTCGTGAAACTCCACAAACGATATCTCCACGCCAAGACCAATCCAGTGAATAGCACGTTCCAAACGTACTTGAGTTGAGGTGTTGAGATCGCCAAATCGTACTCCCGTCGAGGGACTTCCGGTGGGCCAAAGTGCGCGTGCGGCGCGTCCAGACCGGGTATAATGGGCGAGAGGGGATAATTCGACCCTCTGCCCTCAAACACTCCTCGGCGGGCGGAGGCGACTAGTGTACGAAAAGGGAAGAACGGCGACCCCTAGCTGTGGTGTGAACCAAGACCAGAAGAGGTTTCAGCCACTTATCCGAAAGCTAAAAGATTTCCTTACTTAAAGGTATAACCTCTGTCCGAAAAGGTAAAACCACAACTAAAATACTACTACCCTATAGTACATAAATGTACCCCCACAAAAATATGTAAAATACCCAAAGTCGGGTGACTCACCAAAACTTGCGTTCTTGACACTTCTTGAGTCTGATAGGCTGAAAAGCCCCCCTTGCTTAAACCAATCCGAAATTAGATCAAATGCCTTGACAAAACTTGACCAGAAGTGTGCCAAATTTTGGCACGCTTCTCCACAGCCGCCCCTGAGTCAGACCGTGTCGCACAACGACAACGGTCTTACCTCGTCCATCAAATTCAGTTGAACCTTGGTCATTCAGACTTTTCCGACATGGAGCTACCATCTTCTTCATCCGTTCCAGGTACTTGCACTGCTGGACTTGACCTTCTTGTATTTCATTAACGACCGTTCTTGTAGGCACCTCGCATACCACGTCATCGCATGTCACTTCGCCCGTCAGGTCGGTCCGGTCTGGCAGCCCCCATCTTTCTACTTCACCTCAGACATCGGCAGGGCATCAGACCGGGACCAACGCGCAGTTGCAAGACGCACTTGAAGAGATCGCACGTCTCCAGGAGCAGATTGCTCAACAGGCGACACAACGTAAGCATGCATGTCCGGTCTTCACCTTGGACCTGTTCTAACCTTCGTTTGTCTTCAGCACGTATACCTCCAGCCCGTATACCTCCTGGCATCAGCAAGGAGATCAATTCCCTGCTTGCCGCCGATCGGCAGTCGAACACGCATGTCCTCCAGCTGCGTCAGATTTTGACCGGACAAACAAACGCGCGCAACAGGTTGACCCGCTTGGAGGCTCATCAGCTTCATTTTCGGGAGCAGCTTGTGCTGGTCCAACAGCAGCAAGCAGAAGACCTGCTTGACCAGACCACGTTGAGAATTCAAAGCGACGACCTCGAGAGGCGTCTTACTGAGCTCCGAATTTCGATTCAAGACCAGACCGAGGAGGTCCAGTCT
Organism: Peronosclerospora sorghi; assembly: GCA_026184515.1. NCBI lineage: Eukaryota > Oomycota > Peronosporomycetes > Peronosporales > Peronosporaceae > Peronosclerospora > Peronosclerospora sorghi. Next base: position 8,428,009 of record CM047589.1, on the reverse strand, counting down.
TGTGAACGCAAGTCGAACGATTGGACGCAGGAAGCGAACGGTCGTCGGGCGGTATTAAAAGAATGTCATCAGCGCTTGGTTGACCTGTTGCGTCCTCGTCGGCATCCGGTTGCTGCCTCCAGCGTAGACCGGTCTGCGTCGGCCGCCTTGGTGGACCTACACCGGGACCAAGACCAAGGCCGTTCATTGGCCGAAATTCCCCAGCCCAAAATTCGTCAAAAGTCTAAGAAGCGCGCGGACTCGCCGCGTTCCTCGAGGGCGCGGGGCACAGCGCGAGACCCTGAACTCGAAGGGAAGCGTGCGGCGCCTCGTAAGCGAGCCAAGATACAGGCGCCCCTCGTGAGCCCAAGCTTGGACGAGAATGACGACAGTAACATCTCCAAAAATCAAGCGCACTCGACCGCCGGTGATGACCGTGCCAAGTATTCAGAGGTCTCGTCCTGGGATGACTCCGGCGAAGACTCCGGTGATTCGGAGTTTGCTGTCCCCATACCAACCAAGTCGCGAACAAGTCCACATGAAAGTTTTGTTCAAGTTGCATCGACTTCGGAGCAGACCAAGAAGACCGGCCCGCATGGTGGCGTTCCACCACCTCATGCGTCGACAACGTCAACACCTACGGTCTTGCCTGGGGCGTCCAAGCTCCACAAAGATGCTTTGTTGGCCAACGTGGCAATCGACAGTTCTTCCCTATTGCCACGAAAGCGTGAGGATAATTTGCCGTAGTCGCCAGGGCAGATCGGTTGTTTACGCCGGTCCACTCTGACCAAGCAGCTTCTGGCCCGGTCTTTCTCTCGTCCAGACCATTGGCTTTTCCCGCCGGCGAAAAAAGTTCCCGACGCGTCGGAATGGCGGCCGGACTTGATCACGTCGACACAGATCTCCTGCTTGTACGCTGACGAGCCGTGGAAGATTTTCGAGCATCCCAAGCTGGGGTTCATATTCCACTCGACTCCGTGGGCCAATGCTTTCATGAGTCGGGTGAAATATTTTAACAAGACTCATGCTCAAGCCATCTGGGATGCATCCCACTATCTGGTGCTTCCCCCGGAACGAGTTCGGCAAGACCCTGGCTTGGCGACCATCCAGAACAAGCGCAAGCGGCGTCGGATCAGAGCGGGTGAGGCCTGGCAGTCCCTGTGCCAATATGTTTTGGACGGGATGCTGGCCCACGAGTGCGACGTGGATGTGTTCTTATATCCAGTTGTACTTCATATGCCGCGGCGTCGCGTCGAGAAGACCCGGCTGCTGGATGACGGTGGCACATGGTAACCCGGTCTTGGGTGCACTACACCGGTCTTGGACCTCGAGGATGCTTTGGTCCAACTAGACCAACAAGATCCTTGGCGTAACCAGTACCAGGACCAAGTTGAAAAGCATCCGTCGTTGACCGTCGGCCGTCTGTGGGGTGATGGCGAGTGAGGTTGTAAGTAGTCTACCAGACAACACTTAATATATATCATCGTTCTTTTTCACATGTTCGGTCATCAAATCACTTGAGCTAATTCCACCACTTTCTCCAGAGTTGCGCTAGACACGTTATCACCAACCGTTCCACTTACATCGCGAAAAAACAATCCACGTTCGTCACTCCACTATTCCAATTCGTCACATATTCACAATACACAATACACAAGACACAAGACCTTCCACCTCTTCACATGGTCGGGAAGACCGATGCTACTGCATGTCATGGTCTTGGTCTTCATGGGTCTGCATCACTGCGAAACGGTTCCGACTGACTCGGTCCCGTTCGAATTCTCGTAGTAGTGCTCCACAGTTCAGGTCGGACTCATCGATCCAAGTTGTTTCATCATGCTCCTTCCATCGGACCAGATATTCTCGGTGGGTGCGGCCGAACCTGGTCTTCTTGACCGATCGGACATCTAAGACCTTTTCCACTTCAAATTCGTCCTTCTCCGGCGGTCGTTCCCAACTGTCCTCCGGCAGTAATGCTTCATCGAAATCAAACCGTTCTGCCTCGTCTACTAGACAGGGCATTTTGGGACGATCAGGAAATTCTCGGACCAGTTTTAACTTGGACACATGTACGATCGGGAAGATCTTGTAGTCCGTGCCGGTTGTTACTAGACGGGCAGCGTGTTCACCAATCAGCTCGGCAACACGGAAAGGACCGTGCCACATGTGAGCCAGCTTCTTCGCATAGCCCTCCTTCACTAGGTCTAGGTACAACCATACCCTCGCCCCTGGTTCTATACCGTGGGGTTGGACCTGGTCGTTGTTCCGGTCTGCCCGGTCTTGTGTAGCTTGACGTAACTTTTCGTTGACAATTTCTCTTGAATGCTGGTAATGTTTCTGGACCTGCATGCGCCAACGTCGAGCATCACGATCGCGGGTCCGAGTGCAGCCGATAGGTATCGCGGCTTCAAGAGTGGACCGGGGGTCCCATCCATACGCAAGATAAAAAGGCGTTTCTCCTCGGACCCGATCGGTCGACGAGTTGAGTGAAAACACCAGCCTCAGCCTGTCTGCGTATTCGTCCCAATCTCGCTTGTCTGGATCGGCAACGTACATCTTGATTGCTCTTGTAATAGTTTGTACCATACGTTCTTCCGATCCATTCGCTTGCGGACGATATGCCATCGTCGCGCTCTGTTTCTGGCCCAGCATATTGTTAAACGACCGGAACACCTCGGCCATGAAACCGGGTTCTCGGTCGTGTCTGATGACCTCGCTGGCGTCGAACCTTCGGAACACGCATTCTTCGTAACTTTTGGCGATATGCTCGGCAGACCGGGACGCACTTGCCTTCGCAATAACTAGACCGGTGAACAGGTCTACCCAGATCAACAACTCAGTATTGCCATATGTTTATTTAGGCAGCGACGGTATGTGGTCCATCGCTATGACCTGGAAAGGGTAGGTAGCTTCGATATTTCCGGGCGATTGCCCCTTGATTACCGGTCTACCCTTTCCGGTCTCGCAATCCGTACAACAACCCACATATTTCTGTACAATTCGTAAAAGACCTCTCCAGTGAAAGTGGGACCTGATCTTGTGATACGTTCTGCCTATGCCCTGATGTCCCCCTTCTATACTCACATGGTAGTGATGGAGGACATCCGGCTGCAGCAACTCAGGTATCACCAATTTCGCCAATCGGTACCGGTCTGCACTGTCTTGGTCGGCATCGCGGCAGTAATATAGTAAACCATCCTCATCCACTTCGTAACTCTCTGCGATCTTGGCACATTCTTTTGCTTGAACATTCGTCAACTTAGACAATTCACCGCGCAGGTAGGTCTTCTAATTCACAATCCATTCTTCTTCGTCCTGCTCCTTGAGGATCCGTTCTGCCCTTAGTTGTTGCACAACAGATTCACTCAACCGTTCCTTTGGGAACGGTTGGTGGGACTTCCGAGCTTTCGGTATAGTCGCGACCATCACATGCACCTGGTCCGGAGCGTTTTTGGGTCCGATCACCTCGGGGAGCCTGTTTATATTCATCAATTCATCAAGAATGGCCTCCTCGGTGATCGTATCCCCGGTCTGGTCTCGCATGGCCTTGGTCGCGAGGTAGTCGGCGCTTCTGTTCCAGTACCGTTTCACGTGCAACAGCTCGTGGTTGGGATGGTCTTTCAATGCCTTCATTACCTGATCATTTAACGACCTCAGCCGTGGAGCCTTGCAGTCGATCTCTCCGGTGATCTGCCTGATAACTAGGTTGGAGTCACCACAGATGATGACTCGCCCCTTCTCTTGCGACGACATAAGGTCCAGACATAGAAGTAGACCTCGGTACTCCGCCTCGTTAACAGTAATATCCGGCGTGAAATCGGCAGCGGCTGCAACTATAGACCATTGTGGCAACTTCCACAATATGGCCCCACAGGCGCCGACCTTCTTCTTCACGCTTGCTGATCCGTCAAAACTTAAGACCAAGAGCTCTTCATCATGGTCGACGGTCGGTGGCGGTCTCGAAACTGACTGCCTAGGTTGCTTCCTCGGGGCAATCGCTATCAATGCCTCGTCCACTTCAGACCGAGGGGTGATATGTCAGCTAATGTGCCCAATATCTCTTCCTCGTCCCTGGTGCACTTAACGACCTCGAGGGTCCACTGCGACAAGACCGCCGACCATCTGCCTAGACGTCCGTCCATCCCATTGGCTGATAATAGCCAAAGTAGACCGCCTTGACAGGACCTTTATAGGTCAGCCGACCAGCAGGTTGTAACACACATCCAGAATTCGTAGCAACGCCAGAACTTCTTTCTCGACAATTCCAGTGTTCACTTCATTTGGCTTCAGCGTTCTGCTCGTGAACGTGACCGGATGGTACACACCATCATTGTAATGGGGTGCCATTACATAATAGATATTCAAGTTAGAATATCACAGTTTAATTTCAGACGCGTTGTCTGAAATTTAAATAAGAGATTATAAGTTATTATAATCTAAGAAGGAAAAGTCGATTCGGTATAAATACCGAATCTTGCAGGTTAACTAATAGTACAGTTAGTTAAAGACTTGATAGTATTATATTAATTAGTTAGTTACTATACTATTAGCCTCTAAACCACCCATTAAATAAACACTCTTAATTTTGCGTTCTAAGCAACAAGTGAATATTAATATATTTACTTTTATTATAGGATTAGTTGTTATCAACTAATCCTACCCCTTTTGTATTGCGCGCTTCCTCGCACAAATACAGTGTAAGCCAGTAACAGTATCAGTCCTGTTACACCGGGTAGCACTTTGTGGTCCGTCTTAACGACCACAGTTACGTTCTGATAGTTAACTAGCGGAGCGAAGATTAAGAGCCGCTCGGCATCATGTCGCGAGACATGTCGGCTGCCGAGCGAGAAAAAACGCTGGAAGAGGTGAATAAACACTTCCCTCACTTCTCGTCGCGTAGTAAAGACGCGACGGCGGAAATGATTCGGTCTATGGGGACCGACATCATTACCTTCCTCAAGAGTAAGTCCCCAGAGGAAGTGGTACAGGTGGTGAACCGCTTTAGGCTAAACCACCTAGAAACACCATTACGGCCCGCGCCAGAGGCAGCGCGGACCACAACTGCACCTGCAACGCATAGAGTTGAAGTAGTAAAGGCGCGAGTACCGCCCTTTACCGGCGAAGGGGGCGATCCCCTTCGTAGATGGTTCGCAGAGGTTGAAGATGCCATCTCTGCGCAAAATATTGTTGACGAACATCAACAGGCGTACTTCGCCACAACATGTCTGGGCGGCTGAGCCGGGGAATGGGCGATGAGTCGCAGAGCCACTGATGACTCTGCGTTCCTTACTTATAAGGAATTTAAAGCTGATCTAAAGCTCAACTTTGAAGCTCCAGAAATGGAGCTAAGTAGTCGGCAGGAGTTTATGGACTCCGGCAAGGTAAGCTTGACCTTCAAGCTTACGCTCAGAAGACGCAATATTTGCTGTCAAATATTGTGTATGATCCGATGCCCCCTGCTATGCAGGTCACTGGCTTCATGAAGGGACTCAATGATGGTCCCGTCAAACAGAGTCTTTACCGGCACCCACCAAAGACTCTAAGGGATGCCATTGATATGAGCATCCGTGAAGAGTTCAGCATGCGATCAGCGTCATCGCATGCTAGGTACAGCCGAAGGGCTCAACAGCCCTTCGCTTTTGACATGCCGCAACGGCATGTTAACAATCAGCAGTCAGGCAGACGAAGCTCACACTTCGTCTCAAGAAACAGCCACCCGCGCCAGAGCATGGGCGGTGAAGGTCCAGAGCCGATGGACCTATCGGTTGCGGTTGCTTCGAACACGAAGAAACCGAAATTTAAGAAGAATATTCGCTGCAATAGATGCGCGAAAATGGGGCATTTTGACCATGAGTGTATGGCACCGCGTCCGGTGCCACGCAGTCAGCGGACGAAACCGTCCGCTGCACGGCGACACCAACAGGGACATCACCCTGTTGGTGCAAAAAA
>CM047589.1:8403041-8414979 GCA_026184515.1 Peronosclerospora sorghi | reverse complement strand
GGGGGGGGGGGGCGGGGGGGGGGATTTGGGATGCCCGGACTGGGGGAAAGGGGATAACGTTTTCACTTAGCTCCTCGGATACCCGATAAGTTTATCCCCCCCGGTTAATCTGAATCCCCCCATCAGTTATCCCCCCTCAAAAACGTCATGTTGACTCCCCCTATTGTCACTGCAATTTATGTCCTAAGCCCTTATAAAGTGCAGCTCTGCTGCGCTATCTTGTAGCGAGACGTCTCTAGAGTGGTTTGGTTTGTTGAAATAAATTGTTTTTTTATATGTATAACATGTCAAACCTGCGGAGGTACCTTGGCGTCTTCTATCCCGTTCGGCGGAACGAAAAGTCGAGATCGTGACGCCCGTTGAAAAAGGAAGGTTCAGCGTCAATATAGCAGGCTCGCGAGCAAGTGACTGCACGTCTGGGCTGGGCGATTAAGAACAGAGCTGACCAGATTAACGATCAGGTCAGCAGTCACGACATCGATCGAGGGTCGAGGATGTATCTATTCATAGACCGAGTCAAGACGGTTATAGACACACAGTGGCCGAGTTGATTTGGGGGCATTTCTTGAGATTAATCACTTGTATAGCGTGTTCGCAATAGTTTATGTCTCCTGCTCAAGGTTGTGAAGAGTTTGCTCGGCCAACCTACCTCATCTTTGCTTACAGATGATTTGACAACGTTCGACTTTTCTGAAGCACTGTTTTCCGAAGACAGCTGAAAAACGCCACTTAACCAAGATGAATTTTTAGAAGTGGAAAATATTTTGGACGTACGGTCAGGTCGAAAAAAACTTAAATACGGGTGGCCTATCGCGAACTCGTTGCGAGTGGAAGGGCTACTGCAAAAGTCTAAGTTGAAAAATTGGATCTGAACTGTGGGGCTTTGACAAAAGAGTTTAATAGAACGAGCTAGTCGAAACTGGTTGAGCATTAGAACAAGAAGGCGACAGCTATCCATCAGTATGCTTAGTGCCTTCACGCGTTGCTTAAACCTTCCCAGAATTTAGCCGCAAACTCGGTTGATCTCGATTTTCGACCAATTAAGTGTTGACACGGAGCTTCCTGAGCCACTTGAGTGGGAGAGCAGGTATTAATGATGTGATCAGACTACGATAAAGTGTGTTTACCGTGAACTAAATGATGCATGCTATGGGTATGATCGATATTTGAATACAAGAATAGACATGGGTAATAGACGGATGGTTAAAAGGGTTATATATTAGGGGGTGTCAAACCTCGGGTCAACCAGAAAAATAAAAGTATTTTTTACCCTGAGTTATCTGTACAAATAATTTGAACCTGGGGTTGCCCTCATCGACCCTTACAAACCTTGAGTGCCCATCCTATAAGACGGGGGGAGGTTGGATTAACTGTTATCGGTGCTGGCGTACACGGTGGCGTAAACAACCGCGGAACAGAACACCCTGAGAACCTCACAACCACACAAAACCATACAACCATGACACGTCCGAAAGCGACGGCGGCCGGAACCCCGGCGTAGGGTGAAGCCAAAGATAGCAAAGAATCAGCGGTGCGCTTTAAAACAGAGCACTTTTTACATGCTGCAGTTGTTTAGTTTTCAGGTTCGATCACTCCGAGTTTTCGGGTTCGATTATTCCAAGTTGTCAGGTTCGATTACTCTAATCGTATCGGTCACCTCCGGAGGCGACCGATAACTTTTATAGGTACAAATAATTCTAATCGAACCCGTCTAATCGTATTCGAACCCCCGGTTTATCGACTAAAAATTTCTGAGGTTTTACACCCGCTATTGTGGATGGCTTAGATAAAATAAGTATTACTGAAGCGAAATGAACATTCAAGTATGTACTGCGATCGGATTGAATTATATCGATTGGATTTGGAAAGTTACCAATGGATTTAAAGCATTTATAAGTCCGAATTTCAATGAAAACTACGATATTTTAACTTTAAAATAATCATTTAGTATGTAATGGAGTTGGGAATTATAAGAAAATCGAAGATTTATGCTCATCCGCTCGCCGATGAAGTGAGGGCCTATGAGGTTCATGAGGGTGTTTTGTCCAATCAAGTCAAATGGTAAGGCGTATTATTAAGTGTAACCAAGTTGATCAAGAAAATGATATTACGTGGTGAATGATTATTAAAGACATCCTACGTGGCTGCGGGCTTGGACAAAATCAAAAAATAGAGTCTCTATAGACATGCTACAACCGCCGTACGGGCCCGCGGGTATTTTTCTGGAATTTTCTGCTATAGTTACGTGTCCGTCTGATACTGTTTGATGGTATGTGATCTAGTAGTAAAGGTACACTTGGTGTGACGAGAGTATCCCCTATTGGATTTATTGGCTAAGAGTAGCTTCGATTTACGCTCTTAATTGCTTTTAATCGGACAAGTGATTTCTTCTTTTTCCCTCACATCAGGTTTACAGGGCGAAACACCCCAGTTGAAAGCTTCATCAAGATCTCTCCTAATCACCTAACGCTGATCAGCAAGGACATTACCCGCCTTGGCCGACGGGTACATACGATAAGCGTATACAAAAAGAAGGACCCTCATAGAGATCGGTAGTCTGGGTGCCGTGGGTGACACCTCATAATATACAGTTAGTCTTTTATCAGCGCTCCACCACAAAACCTTCTTAGCGAAAGACGGCTTTGCACACATGTAATACTATAGAAATTGAGCAGTTATACCACTGTGCTTTGTGAAACATAGTAAAACATATCTGATGATTAGAAAAGTTTGTACAATTTTCACTAATGCTGTGCATCCTGTAGGTGCTCCACCCCAAGGCGAAAGTGTTATCGTCAAGTAGCCGTTTACTGCTTTCCTATCAATAAACATGTTTTTATAAGTGTGTATATCTTTCCCTTTGTTCACATCAAGCATAGCTGTATCTACGACCAACCCTCAAATTTTAAAAATGTTGCAAGCGTCGTACACACTCACTTGCACAAATTGATGGCATTTTAACTATTTCATATTGTTCAATTCATGAAATTCATGGAACTTTTCGAAATTTTATATAAATATCAAAACGAATATCAAAATTTTCGACACAACATCGATAGAATCCAGCCTATTTGTCACCTAATTCAAACGCTGGCGTTTGGTCGCCTGGTCCGTTTCCTGTCCCACCTTAACATCCCTCTCTAGATGCTCCACGATCTCGACACCTCGTCTTCCATAACAATAAGCGCATCCTCCTCCACCAATTCGTTCTGAATCGTTTTCTTGCGAGCAGATGTGGCGGTGCATGTAATCCCCGCTCGCTAAGGTAAATGTACATCAGTTTCGAGGTTTTCTGCACGGTGAATCGATTCATCTTTTTATCGTGGAGCCAATTCTGCACGGAAAAAGCGCGTTCACAGGAAACGCTGTTGTTAATAGCGCTAAACAAACGAACAGCAATGCGAGCAAGATCCGGTCAGCAGAGACATGTTGTTCCAAAAGTCGAGTGGATTGTCGGCCATCTGCCAGATGAGGTTGTTGGCAGCAAAGACAGCGAAGAATGCACGGAATCGGGTGAACTGGGACATGATAGCACGCTTGCCAGAGCATACTCATGGAAAAGCTGCTGGATGTCGTTGCTGTGTTCTACGATGACCTGAACTTGGAAATTCACAGGCAGCACGTGGTAGGCCATCACGTGACAAGGACGAACCTCGTAGACAAATCTCTGATCCATGGAGGGCTTTTCATTGCGGACGATCGACGAGCAGGCTGCCATGGCTTGGAAATTGTGTCGTATGGTTCACCAGCCCGTAGTGACGTGGCCCAAGTTCGACAAGGAGGGCTCGGCCATCTTGATCTGCTCGTTGATTGGCGCCAGTATTTCGCGTACTTCTTCGAACTTGGCCCATAGTTGGATGTTTAGCATAGCGTCGAGCTTGTCGTCTGTCATCTTCGCGCGCTCGTCGTTGGAGTAGGCTTGAATCGCCGCCTTATATTGCAAAAGTCTATCCAGCACTCCAAATTACGTGTCGAAGCGGGCGATGACGGTCAAAATGATCGAAATCAACTTGCCATTCTCGCGCTTCTGATGTTCGCGAAAGATTGCCAATTGCCATGGCGAGTTGTTGAACGGCATGGTGATACCTTGCGCATGATCGACGCGACATCGGGATGTTCTAGAATGTCTTTGATTAAGAGATGAAGACTGTAGCCGGTGCGTAAACGCACGGTGCGGCTAGCACACAGAGGAAGACTCTTCCTTAAAGCGGTATCTACCGCTACTTAGCCTATAAGCCCTTGTAAAGGGCTTAGTAGGAGAGTTATCCTACTCGGGGCCAAGATTCCCGGGTTGGTTTACTACGTAGCCTTAACGGCTGTGTTCCCTTTACGGGATGTAAGTAAAGGGAGGGATCCCTCTTACCTACGACACTCACTGCGCGCGCGACCGGTCGAGGTCGCACGTCCGCAAAATATAGTGAAATGTAAACTGAATATATTTAATATGTAATTAGCCTAAATTAATTTAAACTAATATAAACTATATGTAATACTAAGTAGAATATTCCTAATTCGTACCTAGCTAAAATGTAGTGTACACACCTGTGTACTGACACGTGGATGGCTGACACACCACCACACCAAGGGCCCCTTCCCTGATTGGTCAAAATAACCAATGGTGCAAAACCTTTCGAACCGGTCAATACTGACCCCAACCGTAGTGTACTCACGTACACCACATACTGAATGCGACTCGAATGTAACCCTGTTACATCCTCCCCCATCAAGACTATTGCGTACGCAATAAATCAAATTTAATTGGAGAACTCCAACTGCCAAAACCTCTGGCTGATCATGAGCACCATTAGTGGTGCTGTGGAGTCTCCTCGAGAAGAGGAGGTAGACTACTCCGAGAACTCGGAGGTGGATGCCCTTGGGGATATCTCCACAAAGGCTGACTACTACGACAACGCCAAACGGCGATGTAGGCAGTCTAATCCGTTCCCAACACATGGGGAAAATGCACTAACTTGTGCGCCACCCCTGCCAACGTCGGATGATACATCCGGATCGCCGAAGGCGATCATCACCAATGAGCTGGACGCAGCTCAAGAATCCCAACTTGCCGCACAGGCACTAAGGGATGCGGTACGCGCCCCCAAACGCCCGCCACGGGCGGCATATAGTTTTAAAGGTCCTCGTGACCTTCCAAAGTGGGCTAGGAGTATGGTAAGGAATGGTTTAGCATTCTATACCCCTGTCCCTACGGCTGAACAGCCGTATCAATGCGAACGCCGGGAGAAACTCCGGCAACAACTGCTCACGCAAAAGCAGTTCACTAGCGTCTCATACCTAGAACACCTCCACAGGCAGGCACAGGGTGCCCCTGTTGAGAACCTCCGCGAGGTTCCTATCATTCTCTCTCCGGGAGAAAATGCCGAAGATGCAGAAAAGAAATTCCGCGCTTGGGCGGAAGGGGAGAAGCTCCCCCCCAGCTTTAATGAGCTGCACAACAGCTATTACCGTCGTGACGCTTGGGTGGATAGGGTGTTGCGCATGGCATTTGCCAGAGCCAAAGCGATGGAGATATTACGTGCCCCATATCGCACGCGCTACGCCAGCGCCCCTGTCTCCACCACGGTGCCAGAGGACAGTGTGAGCGCCACATCTGCCTCCGGCGAACTCCCACTTATTGGGAGTGAAGGGGCTTCTCATGCCCCTCTGGTCGTTGACCTACAGCGGGATTCTCCCGCTCAAAAGCGTCAACGACGTCGCGGCAATCCTGCCGTAGGGAAGTCTCGAACTCCCACGAACTCTGTGAGTGTGGATAACCCTTCCACTTCACCAGATACTGGGTTTGACCCCGATGATGGCGTCGCGCCATCAGCCGCTCCACATGAAAGTGTGGAGTACTCTCCGCATCGAGCATTGGAGGAGGAGTTCGCGCAATTGCGACGTGAGATTCGCGAGCGCTGTGATCGACACAGCCTTCGCATCCATGATCTCCACAAGGGTATCCGCGATGAGCGGGATGCCAATAATCGCTTCGAGAATCGGCTTGCCTCTCTCGAGACGACCGTTGCGGAGCTTCGTGGTCACATTTTAGCCCTTTCGGGCTTACTTCGCCCTGCGGTGCCTTACGGCTATCTGCCTTTCCACCCTCCTTCAGGAGGGGCCCCGCCTCCGGGTCCTGGTATGGCTTAAGCATACCGACATAAAAGGTTGGATGCGTACGCATCACCTTCGGGATGTCCAAGGTATACTATAAGCCCTTTCGGGCTAGTACCTTAAAGGGACCCACAAACCTGGGGCGCAGTTTATTGCGCAACACGTTGGAAACTGCATGTGTAGGAAGATTTTTAGCGTTTAATAAAACACTTTCTCCTACTTTGTACACCCTTTTGTTACGCCGCCCCTTGCGGTCAGCTTGCTCCTTCTGCTTGTCTTGGCTTTCCGCCATGGCATCGCAGACGTGTCGTAAGACACTAAGGCGCGTCGATAAAAACTTATCGATGTGCTTTCGCACAGATACAGGGCTGACATCAGGGAATCCTCCCCCCTCAAGCCCTGGGCCACACACACGTGGCGTCAACGGAACCCTCGGATTCACCAATCCGTTCACGTAAAACGGGGTAAACCCCGTAGATGCATGTACCGAATTGTTGATAGCAAATTCAACCATCGGGAGCATCTCACTCCAACTCTTTGGAGAATCCGGACATAAACTCCGGAGAATATCCTCCACAACGCGATTAACGCGTTCCGTCTGACCGTCCGTCTGCGGATGGTCCGCAGTGGACATGAGGAGCTTGGTGCCTATCACCTTAAACAACTCTCCCCAGAATTGTCCCGTAAAACGGGGATCCCGATCCGACACAACGGAATCGGGTAGACCATGCTGTCGAAAGACACGGTCTAGGAACACTTTTGCTGTTCATTGTCCATCTATGGACTCTGGCACCGCCGCCAGGTGGGCCATCTTGCTCAAACGGTCTACAAAGACCAATATGCCGGTGTTCCCGGCCTTATCCTTCGGAAAACCGAAGATTAAATCCATGCTAATGGATTTCCAACACTCCATTGGAACCGATAAGCTCGCCAAAGGCGCAGCTGAACTTGCAGAGGGTTTAACCCTCTTACACGTCTCACAGGTGCGTATATACGCACCGACCCACTTATACATATTGGGCCACCAATACAAAGCGCTTAAAGCGCTGTAGGTCTTATCCCGACCTAAATGACCCCCGGTAGGGGCGTCATGTGCCTCAAAGAGGACTATATACTTCAGTTCCTCATTATGAGGAACTACACCCGCGGAGTGTCCTCCGCGCTCGTGCTATAAAATAGCAGACCGTCACAGTACCTGTAACGGTGTAAACGAGCTTTAGCTCCACTTGACAGGGTTGGCTCAGACGAGCCAAGACCCTTTTCACCTAACGCGCGGATAAGCGCCGTACATTGTGGGTCTTTCTCATACGCCTGGCGTATGAGATCCACCACAGACGTGGTGACGAACACGTTTTGCTTGCCAGGTTTATACTTAACCTCAAAGTTGTACTCCGCAAAGAAGGAGAGCCAACGGGCCATCCGTTGCGAGAGATGAGGCGACTTTGGAGCTGTCCGTAAGGACGCGTGGTCAGTATAAACCACGAACGGCTTTGAGCCGAGTAGGTGAACCCTAAATTTGACAAGAGCATACTTCATTGCAAGTAGCTCCTTGTCATGAACGGGATAATTCCGTTCCGCAGCTTTAATCTGCCTAGACTCAAACGCAATTACGCGTTCTCTTCCTGCATCGTCTGCTTGTAACAAATTACATCCGATTGTGAAATCGGAGGCGTCGCAGACGACACTAAATGGTTTCCCAGAGTCTGGGAGAGCAAGAACGGGGGCTTTTAACAAGCTCCCCTTAACCGCTTCAAAAGCGTTTTGGTGTTCAGTTTCCCAACACCAATCAGCATCCTTCTTAAGAAGGTCGGTCAATAGCTTCGCCATTTCAGCGTAGTTCTCGCTGTACTTGTGGAGATAGTTGGCTAATCCAAGCCACTTCCGTAAATCTCTAAGATTTCAGGCGAAGGTTACTCCACAATGGCTTTCACCTTCGCGGGATCCGCCCGCACTCCATCCTTACCGATGAAGCATCCGAGGAAAGGAATTTCCTCAGCACCAAAGATACACTTGGATGCGTTTGCATATAACTTATGCTCTCGCATACATCGAGCACTGCTCGAAGGTGTATCAGATGCGTCTGAACATCAGACGAGTCGCCTTCCGCACGACTATGGACGAATATATCGTCGAAGTACGTCTGAGCGTACTTCCTATGAGGGCGGAAGAGTTGAGTCACCAAGCGATTGAAAGTCGCTGGTGCATTTGAAAGCCCTTGTGGCATAACAAGCCACTCCCACAGCATGCCACTAGGCGTGCTAACCGCTGTCAGCGGAATATCGGACGCTCGCATGAGCACCTGATAATACCCGTACAGTAGCTGCATTCAGCTTGTTATACGCATGCACAATGCGCCACTTTCGGTTCGGTTTACGAACACAAAAAGTGGGAGATGAGTGGGGAGACTTACTCTCCCGTACCATCCCTGCCTCTTCTTTCCCCTTGAAGAATGCGTCGATGACGTCGCATTGTTCCTTGGGGAGAGGCCACCGCCTAGTGACGCAGTATTTGGCTCCAGGAACCAAATCAATTTCATGTTGGACTACCCGATCCGGTGGTAACCCCATCGGCGGGTTGTCACTAATGACATCTCCAAATTCCTTTAATAAGGAATGGTAAGGGTCCTTAGGATCCGCGAGGATCTTGAGGCCGCTTCGGGCATTCAATGCCTGTTTGGTTTGCACCAAAACTGACTCGTCCATCGTGGATGAGGAGTTCAACTCCACTTCCGAACGTAATACGACAACCTCGTCGATTTCATCTGCTTTTAAAGCAGTTCCACACTCGTTGAAGGACATCTCCTCCAACGACAACAGTTTGCCTACCCCAGGCAACCGTTCAAGGCTTACGCCTTCTGTGACAACACCTGTCACACTATTCAGCATCCTATAGGACTGCTGACTATTGGCCTCGGGACTCATCCCGAGACGCAGATGGGGGGAGTCAATTGCCCCATCTATTGGAAGCGCCTCACGCCTATCCACAGAGTTATCTGCCTCTACCACCGTTGACTCGCCATTATCGCCTATAACGGCGTGGTCGGAATCATTTCCGACGTGCAAAAGAGACGAACTACGGGTGTCTTTGCTTGGAAGCGCCTCGCGCTTAACCACAGGGGTCTCTACCCCAACCACTGGAGTTACCTCAGAGGAATCCACCTCTGCCACTGGCAACTCACCAACCTCGCCGTTAACGGCGTGGGGATTAACCGCCGAATCCCTCTCGTTAAGGAACTCTTCCTTAACGCCATTTATAATGATCATTTCAGACATCCCAATCTCTGGAATCTCACGCCAGAATCGCTTTTGCGATCGAGCAAAGGTGGGTTCATGACTCGCCAATGCTTCACCCGACCGCGGGTGCGTTGAGCCAAGGGCTTAGACTTCTAGTCTATCCATGGCTCGTGGCGTTCCAGCCACTTCATGCCCAGAATGAGGTCATACCTCGAGTCCAAATCCAGGACTAGGCAACGTTCTAAGCTGTCGAAGTCTGCAAACTTCAGCTTAAGGTCAATCGAGACCTTGGGTACAGAAACCTGTACGCCCGTCGCAAGCAGGACCGTGACAACGTCACGAGAACGTGCCTCTAGGGCCTCGGCATACAGCCGACTCTTCTCCACAGAGGCTCGTCTGACATAATTGCCAGACGCTCCAGAGTCTATCAAGACTCTCCAAGGCTTATCAAAGCATTTCACTTCCGCAAGGACTACCAGCAAACCTGGATGGTACACCAACTCGGTGCTAGAAAGCACCGCTTCCCTCGGGGCTTTGTGCTGTCGTCCCCTACCCTGAGGCTTAACAGCACTGAGGGGTCCCCCAGTAGGGCGCCCCGCACCTACTGGAAGCCGTCGTTTCCCGACGGCTTCGACAAGGGCTTTTTCTCCACCCTTGGTCCCTTGTAGCGAGTGTCTCGCTGGGCATTTTTCGGACATATGTTCCTCAGATTATCCGTGCTCCCACACAGGAAGCATCTCAGCGGCCCACACCGCTGCAACATAGCTAAGAGCTCTGCCTCGAAGCTCTGTGTAAAAGAGTCAGAGTGACTCTTAGCGGGAGGTTTATCCTCCGCTTCGACCTGGCTCAGGTCCATGGGTTCGGGACCCATCTTAGAGGAACGGAAAATCCTCTCGGCGTTGAACGATCTTGAACGCCTCCTCCAGGGATTCGGGTCGGCATCGGAACAATTCCGAACGTGCTGGCCCTTCTCTCAGGCCTCCCATGAAGACGGGGATGGACACATCGTCCGAATACGCTTTCGCGTACATCCCTCCCAACAGGGTCTTAAGCTCCTGAATATAAATCTCCGGTCCTTAGTGCCTTGACGGCACCTCAGGAACGCCAGTTGATTCTGGAAAACCAGATCAGGCGTTGCGTACATGTCCATGAGCTTCTGCTTAAGGACCTTCCATGTTGGGAACACGTCCGTGACTGACTCCGAACACGTAAACGCCCATGTACGGGCTTTGCCCGTAAGATGGGTCAATGTAAGTCCCACTTGCAAGTGATCAGAGGTCATATTCGCTGTGGCGAAGGCCGTTTCGACCTCTCGCAACCACACGTAAAGGTTGTCACCCTTCTCTCCGGTGAACTCCTTTATCTTAAACGATAATGGAGGGCGCACCCCCGTGGAATGACCTCCACTACAACTCGCCTCATGAGCGATGAGGGCATTTACCCTTGCCTTTTTTTTACGGTCTCAAGGTCCTGCTCCACTAGGAGCTTCATGCCTTATTCCCCCGTTAAGGGTAACAGCCTTTTAAAGGCTTCCTGATGGACGAGGGTCAAACTATCCCAATCGTCCTGATTCATCCTTTGCAGAGGATGCCTAGTCTATCAACACAGGTGTTGGGTTGACTACAAGTGCTACCAGATGTAGCCGGTGCGTAAACGCACGGTGGGGCTAGCGCACAGAGGAATACTCTTCCTTAAAGCGGTAGCTACCGCTACTTAGCCGATACGCCCTTGTAAAGAAAAAAAGGGCTTAGTAGGAGAGTTCTCCAACTCGGGTCCAAGATTCCCGGGTTAGTTTACGACTTAGCCTTAACGGCTGTATTCCCTTTACGGGACGTAAGTAAAGGGAGGACTCACTCTTACCTACGACACTCACTGCGCGCGCGACCGTTCGAGGTCGCGCGTCCGCTAAATAGAGTGAAATGTAAACTGAATATATTTAATATGTAATTAGCCTAAATTAATTTAAACTAATATAAACTATATGTAATACTAAGTAGAATATTCCTAATTCGTACCTAGCTAAAATGTAGTGTACACACCTGTGTACTGACACGTGGATGGCTGACACACCACCACACCAAGGGCCCCTTCCCTGATTGGTCAAAATAACCAAAGGTTCGAAACCTTTCAACTCGGCCAATACTGAACTCAACCGTGGTGTACTCGTGTACACAAACGCTCAGTGTTACCCGAATGTAACCCCGTTACAAAGACAGTGCGAGCTGCAAGGTACAAAGAAAACGTGGCTGAAACAGGGAAGAAATGAGATTCTGGACCTTCCTAAAATCTCAGTCCTGTACCAGTCGCTTCCAGACTGCTTGCATCGTGTTGCAGGTGTCGGTGGTGATGCTGATGACACGCTGGAAATTTCCCTTGTAGATATCGCGAATGATTCATTTGAGCCCCGCAGCATCTTGACAGCAGTTTGAGCATCTTCTTGTCCACTCGGCCGTATGAAAATAGGTTCCGGAATCCGTGATGATGGAGAGGTTGATGATCCGGTTGTTGGCAATATCTGACGACTCATCCGTCATAAAGGACAAGAGAAGTGATATGTCAATTTTGGAATCCACCTCAGACTTGACGGCACAGGAGAC
>CM047589.1:8385134-8402941 GCA_026184515.1 Peronosclerospora sorghi | reverse complement strand
GGATGAGTCGTCAGATATTGCCAACAACCGGATCATCAACCTCTCCGTCATCACCGAGTGCACAGAAGCAGATGCTCAAACTGCTGTCAAGATTTGTGGTGAAGTGATTTTTCAGTTATGGAAAAGACGGACGTGAGTCTTGTATCGAAACGGTAAAGTGTTCCGGTCGGCTAAGAAGTAACTAGCGAGCATTGGAGTTAGCACTGAAGTAACCTAGAAGTAGCGGATAAAAGTGGTTGACCTATATATAGGACTCAGTAATACTTAATAGATTTTAATTTCCCCTTTAGCCCAACAGTCGTTTACAACCTTCCAGCAATCTTTCCTTACCGTTCCTATTTGAACCAAGTTTAATACAAGAAGGTCTTTAAGTGAGCATCTAAGTAAGAGAGGCAACAGTTATCTGGGGCCACTATAGTTGGGAAGCAGCCTGAGGCTCTTGAGAAAGTGTTTTACAAAGTGTTTGGTGGATATTTGGTTCGGGCGTTAGTACTAAGAATCTGGGACGTTTAAGCAGGTGTGGTGGAGCGGCTGGCCAAAATTTGGGGCTTGGAAAGTCGTTCCCACAGCGCCCGAACTACCGACTAACGAAGGGGGTCCTCCGGTTGTACTGTGACACTTATGTATTTCTCACCTTGTGTACCCGAAGTTTGGGTGTGGGTCGCTCTCCAGGTGACTGGGACGTAGATCAATGCAATTCCGATGCAGATCGAGGTGAATTCGTAGCAGATCGACGGGTGCCGATCAGGAGCAAAACGTCGCTGATTAGAGGTCGCGGGGATGAACTGGAGATCGAAGACCACAGATCGGCGATCAAGATCGATGATCGATGATCGCAGATCGCAGATCGATCTAGTTGATCTTGCGCTTAATCGACGAGATTTCGGATGATCACATATCGATGATCAAGATCGATGATCGATGATCGATTATCACAGATCGATCTAGTTGATCTTGTGCTGAATCGACGAGATCTCGGATGATCACAGATCGATGATCAAGATCGATGATCGATGATCGCAGATCGCAGGTTGATCTTGTTGATCTTGTACGAATTGTCGATATTGTGGGTTGATGATCGCAGATATCAGGTCGCGGATCGATGATCACAGATAGCAGCTCGAAGATCAATGATCGCAGATAGATGATGTCGATCTAGTGGTAATCAGCGAAAGGGTACTTGATCACGTGGTGGAAGTCTTCACCACTTGATCGCCGATCCTCTTAAGCCTAGATCACTAACGAAATACCCAATAAGCTATGAATTCCTAGCCTAAACTTAAGAGGGAGGGGTCGATCTTCACTATCTATGTGCAGATCGGTGGATTTCACAAAAATCCACCTAGAGTTCCCAAGGGGAGCTTAGAGCAGCCGAACTTCTAGGGTAAAGATGCCAGCCAATGGGGAAAGAGGTGAGAACACTTGGCTCGATCACCCTACCAATAAACTTTTCGCAGAGGGGCCGCTGACACAGCGGGCGGAGTCAAAGGAGAGTTCCTTAAAACTCTACGTCTACCGGTGGGCCAAAACGTGCACTACGTTCTCCCTCCCGGGACGTGTAGAGGTGCGTTTGCAAAGGAAGTGCAGGCGCGAGGTGACCACGCCGTCCTTATCGGTGATCTTACTGATCGGACGCAAAAGGAGAACTTTATTATTGCTTATACCCTAAATCAACCAAATACCTAATATCAAAAAACCAATCAACTCTACCCATCCTGACATGCATCATCGACCAGTCAACTTGATATCTCAGTCGTCCGTCGCTTACCGTTAAGTACCTGTCCCAGGCGTCGCATTCTCTACGGATGGCCCGTCCATGTTCACCACAGTTGGCCACAAAATCTACGGTACGCTTCTCCACACAGGAAGGATAGATTTATTGTCTTCTTGTGTTGTAATTTGAGTGGAAACACCGAATTTTAAGTTCCCTTACGACAGATTTCTGCGGGGGCAAAGGAATCATTGGCGATATCTGCAAGGGAAATTTCTAGCGTTTCAACAGCATCACCACCGACACCTGCAACAAGATGCAAGCATTCTGGAAGCGACTGGTAGATGACTAAGATTTTAGGAATGTCGAGAATCCTTGATTTGCAATTGCCTTTCCTTTTTCTCATTTCTTCCCTGTTTCAGCCACGTTTTTTTCTTTGTACCTTTCAGCCCGCACTGACTTCGGCTCTTAATCAAAAGCGTTTGCGAGCATCCTGATGTCGCGCCAATCATGAAAAACGCGCAAGATATCGTCATGCCGTTCAACAACTCGCCATGGCAATTGGCAATTGCGCGAACATCAGAAGCGCGATCATGGCAAGTTGATTGCGATCATTTTGACCGTCATCGCCCGCGGGATGCCTTACGGCCCAAGGAAGCAGGAAGAATTTGGAATCGACTCATTCACGGGTATTTGGAATTAAACTTTTTGCAGAGCATAAGGACATGTGGCTATATGCGAGGTAGCTTTTATGACCCGACCAAGAATATAAGTTGGATCAAGAGGTCACGATTGAAGGTATTATCAAGAAATTGACCTCAAGGATTGCCAATTCAGTCAAGGCAACCAATCGATTGAGATTTTTAAGACACAGCTATTCAGAAAAATGAAGATCTTTCACGAATATAGGCGAAGATCTTCTAATAACTCGAGCCAAGGAAGAGCTGGTAAGAAGTTTGTCGAATATTTGGCTGGTTTAGAAATCAAAAGTCTTGGCATGGTTTCCTACTTCTCGGGATGAAGGTAGTTTTTATGACCCGATCAAGGATATATTCTGGATCAAGAGGTCACGATTGAAGTTATTCTAAAAGAATTTGACCTCGAGGATTTCAAATCGAGTCAAGTCACCAATCGATTGAGATTTTAAGGACATAACTATTCTGCAAAGAGTTAAGATCTTTCAAGAAATGGAAAAATTACAATAAAAGATTTCAATCTCTCGTCGGAAGTCTACTTTGGTCATCAAGATGTACAAGACCGCATATTTCGTTTGCAGTACAGATGGCTACCTGGGGTCATACACCGATGGTAACGGATTTTTTATGGGAATTTGGCCAAGAAATCCATAAGATATATAAGGGGAACTAGGCCGTTAAAACAAAAAAATGAAGAAATCCGAAGATGCACTAAAGTTTTCAAGATCACCGGATATAGCGATTCAGATTAAGCAAGTGCCAAGGACAACAATATCAGCTAGAGGTGAATTGGTATTCATTGACGGGGTTTTAGTGAGAACTGGATATACAAGAAACAAGGTGGAGTGTCGCTATTAACCAAGGAAGAAGGATATTATGGCTTCCAAGATTGAAGTGGAGTTGTTTTGATACAAGGAGTTGCTTGATGAAATTGGGGTCAAGGTTGAACTACTATGAAGGTTTCATGTCCAACCAAGCAGCGATAAAGGTCTCAAAAGGACTTGAATGAAGCGCCAAGATAAAGCACGTCGACATTCGCTTGAAATTTATTATTACACCGAAGTTAAAGGAACTGAAGATATGCTATCAGATGGACATGCAGAAGCGTTGACCGTTCCAAGATTCGAAACGTAGCGCGGCGGGATCGCAGTAAATGTGATTATGTAATTCACATTGAGAAAGAGTACTAAAATGTGCATTATACCGGTGTTTGTTATTTTTCTGTAGGCAAGAAGTAAAATTAGTGTTTGTTACATCGTAGTTTTATAACTGACACAAAATATTGTAACTTATTGCGATACTACATAGAGTAGTATTGCAATAGGTTACAATATTTTGTCTGATGATGTACATGTTAGGATAGATAATAACTTCTTAATACACATCTTATTAAACGAGTCCCTGATCTGAATAATACTCTCGAACGCTCTTGAGGTGTTGTTTTGATCAAGAACGGATACTTGATTGCAAAAATGATCAGTAAAACAGAACCCAGTATAATCAACGTTGTCATCGACATCTACGACTCAAGTTTCTAAAAATTACTCAAGAAAATAAGTGCAGAAGCATGTTAACAGCATGAAGCAAATACGTAGTAGCCATGGCGCAACCGTCACTTCAAATGGAAACCATTCTCCTTTTATTAAAAGTCTTGTTTAGAGACAGTGTGAGTATTCAACAACTGAGAACTGAACAGAAAAAAGTAAGTCAAGTCCACTCAGCTTTAGTGTTGTACCTATAGACGACGTCGCGCTTTAACAACTTCCAAGACGAACAATGGAGAGAAAAGCCTGTGGGAAGCTAGCTGCAACTGCATCGTACTGCCAAGCAATCGTTTGCTTCCAAGCAAATAGCCGTGTTTAATGATATCCAACAATATTTAGTATTTGGATCGGAATCATAATCGACATTAGCGCCTTGAATAATCGTTTCATTCTTCACAAGCGTAACCGCTCTGCTTTGCAAAGAAGCTGAAGCATTTACCACAGCAGCAATGCTGTAAATACCAGGACATTGAGTCGACACCGCCCCAGGTTTTATTTTAACAGCAAAGGTATCCGATTTGATATCTTACCACGTTAAGTTGGACGTGTATGGAGTTGGGTCGAAGCGTTAAGTTCAAAAGTGGGGGCTAATGCTTCCATGAATTCGTTCCAATTCTTTACACCTTCGCTTCAATTCTCCACGATACTGTTCCAATTCATCTTGCGGGTCACGTAGATTGGAGGCCAGTACGTCGAGTTGCTTCATCGGGGTCAAGAACGAATTCGACCTTCGAAGCCCTTTCCATGCGAAGAACACGGCATTTAAAGTTTACTGCCAGTCGAAGTGCCCCCCCCCCCTTTCCACGATTTCCAACGTGCGCTTGACGTCACTGGACTCGTCATGTCTACGATCGAGCGCATTTTGAAAGCACTAGTACAATTTATTCGTGCAAGTCATCTATCTATCGAGACATGGAACCATTACTCACCCTAAAAAAAAATCCATCGGTGACTAGTGTGAGCTGGCGTGACATAATCGTCTGTAGCCATCTCTCCCTGATACCTAAGTGACCACGGCGTCGTGGTCAATGCTAATCTTGTTAAGCAAAGGTTTGACTACATCCGTGCCTCTGCTTCTTACTGGTTTGATCTTCCATCCAAATACTCGTTTTTTTGACGTTTTTAGCTTCAGGGCCTAACGATACGACGTCGTTGGTGTTTCGGTAAATGTCATTACTCCCTCGACTTCCAAATCGTCACTTCTCGATTTGTGTGGCGAAAAACACAAGTCGACGGTTTTTCTTGCAAGGACAAGAAATGATGCCTCTTGCCTCGCAACGTTCACCCGCTGCAGGCCGGCTTCATGCCAAACAGAGAGAGGAATACCATCCTCGATCTGTTTGAGGCCGTGAGGATCGCTACTAGAGAGGATGAGAACCTTGCTCATGTACTCGCGATGCTACTTGACTTCGCAAAGGCATATAACTCTCTCATCCGGCTTTTCCTCTTTTGCGGCACTGCGATACCTGGGATGCCCCGGCAATTTCGTGCAGCTTGTGGGAATTCTTCACGAGAACACGAGATGCCGCTTCCTAGTGAACGGCTACCTGTTGCGATGGCTCGCTCGTCACGTACGGCATTCGGCAAGGCTGCCTACTCGCACCGCTGCTCTTCATCTTGACACTAGAGCTAATCTACGAGAAGATCGAGAATACGACAGAACTCGAAGGTATAGTCCTCAGTAGCCGATCCAAACAGATCAATGTGAAGCTCTGTGGGTACGCCGACGATACGGCTGTCTACTTCCGGTCTCCACAGAAAGTCAGCAGGGTGTTGGAGATCCTAGCACAGTTTTTTCGGCACGGCATCCAGACTCCGATTCAATGCCAGCAAGTCCATGGGAATTCCTCTCCAATTGGTGCCGTCATTGATCCCGCATCTCTTGGTAAAGTGAAGCTCTTGCGCGACGGCGAGCACTGCAAGTACCTCGGTATTCAACTCAGCGTTGGTGAAGCGACGAAAGCCAAGTGGGGAGCGTGCATCAGCTCGATCAACGCGCGATTGCACCTCGCGCGGGCCAAAACTAACACAGTAGGGCAACGAGCCGCGCTGGCTGCAGCGGTTATAGTACCAAAGCTCGTACTCGTTGCCAGACACGTCTGGCCACCTACATCAACTGTCGGCCAACTACAGCACGTCAAACGCTTTGTCTGGGGCAAAGGAGATGGAAAGCAGGTTCGAGCTTGGATGGGCGAGATGCAGGCCGATTTACCATGGCGGCAATGGCGTGGGCGTTGGGATCGTTAAGATCGACAGGAGCCGGGCGGGCCATCGGCGACATCATAGTGGCAGGGCGGCAGTGCGGCCGGGCGCTGACGTCTATCGTACCCCGAGATTTGATACAGCGGCGCAAGAGGCGAACTACGACGGATCGACGATGTGGGCATCCGGAGCAGCAGTTGTGCGGTCCGTGGACGGCTACACCCTCTCATCAGCGGAGCACCGGCTGGTTCGGGACGCCTCTGAGGCAATCAATGCAAACCAGCCTCAGCAATGCGCGGTGGTACGATGACGAGGTGGTATATACCATCGATGCCATCACGATGACGAGGGTGGCGGATCTGGTGCGGTGAAAAGGGCGTATCACAGGGGAGCCTTTTGCGACGAATGGCTCCGGCACGCGACACTGGATACTGTGACCTGGATACACAACGGTCATGGAGCTCTGTTTAAAGTTGGGGACTTTGCACGAGCGACAAACCGTCGGCGAGCGCTCGGAGATGTTATCGAGTCGTCGTACAGAGTGGAAGACGCGAGATCACGTTCCACATGCGCGAGTCGCCGGATACACGGCCTTCGACTCGACGGGAAGCGGAGCGTCTTTGTGAAAAACCGTCTTGATCAACTTTCCGCAGCTTCTCTACCGTCTGCACACATCAACGTTACTGAGACCGGTCCATGTGGAGTGGCAGCAGCACCACTCGTGGATGCTAACGGACGACGGGGACAGCATCCTCTACTCGAACGCTCTACGGCAACGTGATCCACGTACAATGGCATCGGTGAGCGACTGCGAGCGTGAAGCATGGGCAGACGTGCCGGGTAGTAAATTCACATTCTAGGGACATCCGGTACCTCCGCGGCTTGTGCGTCGCTACAGTGGTGAAAGGCGGTGGCGACCAAGAAGGAAGCAGTACAGGAGAATGGTACCACGAACGTATCGAGGAGAAGGGAGAGCATGTACGTGATGATGCGCTGGCCAGACAGGCAAACAGCAGCTCGAGTGTGTTTGATGAAATGCGGCCGAACCGAGACGCAGCGAGTTGCCGGACTTTCCACGTACGCAGCGCAGACCGTTTTTTCCGGCTCAAGGCGAACAAGCTCAACCTCTGGAACCACGATAGCAGCAACTTCACGTGTCCGCACTCGTTATGTAGCGACGACGGCGTGGACAGACTTCCGCGCACGCTGGCAACAACTCGGCGAGAACGTCATCGACGACGCACCACGTGTGTGTTTCAGCCTCGGGATGCCTGAGACGCCCGAGCGGGCTTGGAACGCTGTTCGTGCGACTCCGAGTGACGTGGAGGACAAAGAGCCGTTGCGAGACGAGCTCTACCTAGTGTCCAGCTTACTCTGGAGGCACATGGCGGTCGCAACGCTGCATGCCATCGGGTGTGCACGACTGCGACTGCGACACAAACCGACTGCGTCAGCGACTGTGACGAGAGCCGTCATCAACGCCTCTATCCACAGTGGACTCAGTTCTCTTGCACACCTCGTGCAAGACGTCGACAGCCATGCGCACCGAACTCCGAGAGGGAGGGTGATGGCGGTGCTTGTGGCCACGCTTCAGGACCTTTTTTCGGAACGCAACACTGCGACCGCACATGTGCACGACCACTCGCGTCGCGCTCCGTCTTCATGCTTTTCTTCGATGGGCGGATCGAGAGGTAACCCAGGGTTAGGAGGGTCAGGCTCGGTCATCTTGGAGGCGTCGCGCTCAGCAGTGACAAACAACACCATCGACCGAGATCTATCTCCTGTAGAGCTGCATAGATATATATAGGACACGAACACGGCCATAGGCGTCTCTAGTCGTATCTCAATGTCCCTCACCTTCTTACTCACTCATTCGACGTCAATATCGTGGTTTAAGGCCATGATGCCGATCAATTTGAAACAACGGTTGCAAAACATGAAAACGGAATTGAGGTATATATAACAAGGCTCTAGAACGTCAAGTTAAAAAACAAATCTCCTTTTGAACCACAATGAAGTCGTTGCACCGACTTTTCTTTGTAGTTCGTTCTATGGACATAAGTACCTTGGGTGACCCGGTCATCGTGTCCCCTCAGTTGGTAAGTTTTTTGCACTCTTTAAGCCACATCAATTCGTGAGCACACTGTCTTGCATCGATTAACGGCAAGAAATTCGTCTTGTCTCAGTATGAAAAACACTTCTCGATATCTCAACTATATTTGAAGGTGTAAACAAAACTATAAACAAGTTCCACTCTGAGCAAAAAAAATCCGAATTATAACGTTGCCATGCGTGTCGTTAGACCTAGAAATCCAGGAAAATTGAGTCCATGCTGCATCATTTTCTGATTCCCTTACAACAAGAAGTACGTGTATAGAAAACCTACCTTTTCAAAATAGGTTTTAATCGAAGTTGTTAATATGGTAAATGTCAACCAAACTACGACGTAAGTTCTGACTTTTGTCCTGATGTTGATTTTGAAAGGACGCGAAATTCCTGCAGCACTACGCGTCGGATGAAATGGGGTTTAGCGACTTTTCGATGAAGACATAGTGGGGAGTACATAACATTAATTAGGTACGCCAACTTACATATATGCATATTATTAGCTTAAGTCTTAATCTTAATACTAATAAAATCACTTCGAATTTTAACCTGGTTTGCACAAGTACACAAGTGGAGTGGAGTACGCCGATTATTTGGCTGTAATTTTCTCTATTTCGTGGAGGTTGGAGATAGTTACAGTCTCGTTTCGTCTAAGTGGATTAACAAGGGGAATTATTAGATTTAGATTTAGTTCGGATTTGCGTAAATTTCTTTCCTGCCTAAATGTATGGTGCGCAATATAGGTTTTATATAGGTTTTTTCAGTTTTTATTTTTTTGAAACATATTTTTTGTTTTAAAGGTAGGTTTTAACCACCGGTATATTAAGAGCGAGATGATAAAATTTCTTTTTCAATATCGAAAAAGAAATTCCAACTTTTACAAAACATCACAATAAGTAGGAATTTATTGTCCTCAGTTGTGGTACATCCTCGTCGGTGCCGTCCATACGTTGTTTGCTGAATCAAATTGCGCCGTGTATGTCTTGAAGCACACGTCGATTAAATATCACATTGCTTGTTGAAAACGTTAAAACCAAAACTTAAAGATAATTACACATTTGCCCGTCCAAAGTGAAAAGTTTTGTGACCAATGTGAAATGGTTAGAAAACCAAATATATATAAATTTCATAACTATTGTAATCAAAGTGAAAGCCATTCAACCAAAGTGAAATGAAATAATTAAACAAAAATGTATTCAAAGTATCTACATTCCATACTGCACGACTTCGATGCGGGCAGCGACGATATGTACATAAATGCAGTTAATTGCTATCGAGAAACCAGATGGCTATCTTATCGATAACGTTGATAGCTTCATTAGTGGCGCCATCCAGCAGGAGCATGCGATGCTCTTTAAGCGCAGGTGCTCATGGTCAAAATATACGTCTTTCACTCATAAAAGAGTTTAATCGATGTGAGACAAGAACATCTGTCCTTTTCGTTTTTATTGGGTGCAAACAATACTTTGGTTGACAGGCTTTTCACTTTGGTTACAACAGGTATGAAACTTATATATTATTTCACTAACCATTCCACATTGGTAACAAAAAAATCACTTTAGACGTGGTAAAATGAATGTTATAATACTCAGGCCACTCGGTGACTTCCAAAACCCTGACAAATGCCAATTTTAAATGTGGTTTAAATGTGACTGGTACTCACAATTTTTTGGGGCAGCTAAATTTATCAAGTCTGTTGGTTAGGAGCTTGAGATCTAGGAGGCAAATGCCGAAGTGAGTAGATTAAAGTTATTAAACCTGTCATACTCCTAGATTACTCCTAGCCTCTCAACCACCCAATTCAGCATTCCTCGGTTCAATGAACTGTGGGTCGAACCGGTGAACCGTGCATAAACGGTGTACTTACCCAACACTCCCACTCACCGCTAATGCACGGTGACCTTGGCCTTGATGCTGCTCTTCCCGCATAAGAACTTGAGCGTCTTCGTTCCAAGCGCCTTCGTCAATAAGTCCGCCAGCTGGTTCTTGGTGTCAACAAAGTCGATTTGAACTGTTCCGTTCTCCACGTTTTCACGTGTGAGTGATGCTTGATGTCGACATGCTGCGTCCTTGAGTTGTATCCAGCGTTCTTGGCCAACGCAATCGCTCCTTGGTTGTCCTCCCAGATCTGCGTAGCGGTCTTTTGTTCGATTCCCATGTCCTTAAGCATCGCACGCATCCAGAGAACTTCCTGCACACACAAACTTAGCGCCATATATTCTTCCTCCGCAGAGCTTAGCGCAACCGTCCTCTGGGACTTTGACTTGAACACCACTGGAGCGTTCCCTATCATCACCAAGACGACTGACACGGAACGACTGTCGTCGATGTTCGTCCCCCAGTCAGAGTCGGAGAACGCTTCAACTGTGACCGTTCCCGTACCACCCTGGTATAGAATACCGTACTCGCGAGTCGTCTTTAGGTATCGAAGCACGCGAATTGATGCCTTCCAATGCAGCAGCCCCGGGTTTTCCAAAAATCTTGATAGCTGCGTCACCATGTAAGCGACATCCGGGCGCGTACACGTCGTGATGTAAAGTAGACACCCGATAAAAGAACGGTAAGGTCTCAACCGCATCTAAGCACGCTCTGCATCCGTTCCAGGTGACTGTTCCTTCGACAGCTTCATTCCTGATGCGCATGGATTGTCCACAGCCTTGGCGTTCTCCTGACCGAACCGTTCCGCCACCTCGTCAATGTACCGGGTCTGCTTGATCAGGAGTGTTCCGGACTTCAGGTCATGGTCGATCTCCATCCCCAAGATAAATTTTGCAGCGCCGAGATCCTTCATCTTGAATGCGGCCTACAGTGCGTTCTTCACATCACTAATTTCGTCGCTCGTCTTAGCTGCAATGATCATGTCGTCGACGTACAGACACACATAAACGAAACCGTTCCTGGAGCGCTTGACGTACACACACTGGTCTTCTCCACAGCTCTTGAAACCGTTCTTCAAGAACACGCAATGGATGGTTTTGTTCCACGCTCTTGCAGCCTGCTTCAAACCGTAGATGGCCTTGTTCAGCAGACACACTTGATCGTCAGCGTTCTCGATACCGTTCGGGATCTCCATGTAGACCCGGTCCGTCAGGCCACTGTTCAGGAACGCTGTATCCGCGTCTAACTGTTCCATGATGTTCTGCAATTCCACATACACCTCTAAAACCACTCTAATCGACTTCATGTTCTCCACCGGCGAGTACGTCTCAAAGAAGTCCACTCCATACTTCTGTTTGAAACCCTTCGCTACCAACCGTGCCTTGTAGCGAATCACGTGACCGTTCTCGTCACGCTTCTTGGCGAACACCCAGCGACAGCGAATAGTACGCTTATTCGTTCCGCGCGGTACCAGTCTCCAGGTAGCGTTTTTTTCGTGAGAGCGTAACTCTGCTTCCATTGCTGTTCGCCACTTACCAGCCTCAGAACTGGACATTGCCTCCGCGTATGTCGTCGGCACGTCCGCCACATCCACAATGTTTGCCGCGTATGCCATAACATCTTCAGCAATGAGTCCCTCCTCGTCAATACGAGCACGCTTTGGAATGGGTGAACCGTCACTTCCTTCCGTTTGTAGATCATCTGAACCGTTCTGTATCAGGAACATCGGCTCACGAACTCGTCCTAACCGTTCCTCTTCCGGGTGAAATACCAGTCGATCTTCATGATAAGGCTCCGGGTGAGGGCGGTAAAGTGCGAGCTCTCGACCCATCTGCTCCGGACTATCCGGTAACGGCGGCAGTAGCGCTTCAACGTTCTGCGTCGCTCCCGCATCGTTCATTTCAACATCCGGAACAGATTCTTCAATACCCTCCATTGGCTCATCTGGAACCGGTAAGCGTTCTACTTGCTTAGGAACCGTTCCATCGTCAGCGTCTTTAGTCATGTGTATGACCGTTCCTTCAGGCTGCGGCGAGGGTGACTCGTATATTCCTCCCACTTCACGCTCGTCCAGCTTTACCGATCGTGACACCTTGATCTTTGACGCATCCATGTCATAGACACGGTACCCCTTTGTGCCTTCGGCGTATCCACGAAACATGCACCTGAAGCTCTTGGGCTCGAGCTTCGTACGATTCGCGTCGTCGACGTGAGCGTACCCCTGGGGTCCGAACACTCGTAAGTGTTCCATCTGTGGCTTCACCTTGAAGCCGACCTCGTATGGCGTTACCTCCGAGCGTTCTGTGTTCGTGTAACGGTTGATTAAGTACGCCGCCGTATTCACAGCTTACGCCCACCACTCCGTAGATACACCCTTGTAGTGCAGCATGCTGCGTGCTTTCTCCATGATGGTACGGTTCATGCGTTCCGCAACACCGTTCTGCTGTGGGCTGTATGGTACGGTGCGCTGATGCATGATTCCGTTCCGACTGCACAGTTTGGCGACCGTCTTGTTCACGAACTCCGTTCCATTGTCCGAGCGCAGGCACTTCAAGCGTTCCCCCATTGATTTTCGTAGAGCGCCTTGAACTCATTTATCTTGTTGGCTACCTCACTCTTTTGCTTCACGAAGCACACGGCGACGTATCTCGATAAGTCGTCCACGAAGGTCAAAATGTATTTCGCACCACCTTTCGAGAGCGTTCGCATTGGCCCCATCACATCTGCGTGCACCAGCTCGAGAACACGTGAAGTCTTCGTTGACGACCGTGACGGGAACAGTTCAACCGTATGCTTTCCTTTCGAGCAACCGCCACATAAGGTCTTCATTGTACGGTTCACGGTTGGTATACCGATCGTAGCACGCTGCGTCTGCTTCATAGCGTTCTCACTGGAGTGTCCCATGCGAGCGTGCCAGAGCTCCCACTGACTGTCAGCCCCAGCATACTCCACGAAGCGTGCCTGTTCCTTCTCGCAATCCAGCTTGTCCGCCTTTCCAAACTTTTTTTCCGACGCAATCGCGCTGGTCTTGCCCCAGATAACACATGAGGAACGCTGGAACTCCACGGTTAGACCGTTCTCAGCAAGCTTCCCCACCGACAGTAAGCGTCTGTCGAGTCCCGGGATGTAGATCACTTCCATCATCTTGATGCGTCTACCATTGGAGCCGCTCAACTTGAAAGTTCCTTTCCCAGCGATATGAAGCTTCTTTCCGTCTGCAATCGTTACCTGGATGCCCGAGACAATTCTTTCGAAGTCGAACAGGTTTCCACGGTGTGGTGTCATGTGCGAAGTCGCACCACTATCGATCAGCCACCCGGCGAGATGATCTTCGCCCGCAGCAAACACGGCGTCGTCGCCAGATCCACCGTTCTTGATCGGGCAGTCCCGCTTCATATGGCAGACCTGGTCACACTTGAAACACTTGCCCTTGAAACCAACACCATTCCTGCGTGGACCATTCCCTTTTCGACCGTTCCCTAGGCCTCCTTTGAACCGTCCTGCGCTACCGTTCGCTCGGAACGCCTTTTCCGTGGTCTCCTTCTTCTGCAACCGTTCATGCTCTTTCCGTAGCTTATCCTTCACCTCGATCAGCGTGAAATCCTTGGAGCTCTCCACAATGGACGCAATCAACTCGTACTCAGACGGAAGGCTGCTCAGTAGCACGACCATCTGCCGCGCCTCGTCCACTGGCTCCCCCATTGTCTGGAGACCCACCACCAGCTCGTCGAACGCATCCAGGTGTGCCGCCATCGTTGAACCGTCCTCCATCTTAAACTCATGGAGACGACGCGTCATCGTAACACGGTTGTGAAGCGTGGTACGATTGTAGAATTCTCGTAGCGTTCCCCACGCCTCCATGGCGCGCGTAGCCGTTCTGATATTCGTCTGATGCGGCAGCTCGACGCCCTGCTCAATGATTCCCAGCGCCTTCGCATCGTTTATCAGCCACGCCTCCGTGATCTCGTTCTCCGGCTTGACGACTTGAACATGAGCGAGCAGTCCCTTTCTGGAGAGCGTCATCCTCATGTTGTACTCCCAGTGAAAGTAATTCCCACTCCCCAGGAGGACTTCGGCGCGCTTGGTCGTCATGGCTTGAAGCGTTCTTGGAACTGTTGAGAGATGCGGCTGTTAACCTGTTGGTTAGGAGCTTGAGATGTAGGAGGCAAATGCCGAAGTGAGTATATTAAAGTTATTAAACCTGTCATACTCCTAGATTACTCCTTGCCTCTCAACCACCCAATTCAGCATTCCTCGGTTCAATGAACTGTGGGTCGAACCGGTGACCGTGCATAAACGGTGTACTTACCCAACAAAGTCGTTTTATCGTCTCGACAAATTTAAAAAATTACCGAGATGCTGTAATTTTAGTTGTAAATTTTCCTATCACGTGTTTCCACCGGCAACAACCTACCCGAACTTGGTTGCTCTCTGAAATTATGAGTTATTTATGTAGACATCATCCTAATCGACACTTCACTCTCAGGTGACAGATGGTTTCATGTCACTTTCTCTTGAAAAACGGCAACCGATTCCACAAGTTCACTAACATTACAAATTGATATACACTTAGTGTGCCTCCGCACGTAAAACATCACGTATTCCAAACATGTGAGGGAGTAGTGCAAAAAAAAACAGCCTAAGTATCTCGGCAAGAACTTCGCACCAGCTGACATCAATCGTCTATTAGAAATGACGAAGGAAGTACTCCCTCTAGTAGCTTAGCAATGGGATGAGGTTGCTAATTACTTCAAGAATGACCAGCACAGCGACTCACATCGTACCGCTGACGCACTTAAGGAAAAAATATGACCGTCTATAAAACGCCAAGGTTACCTACCACCAGTGACAAAAAAATGACTTAGTTGTAAGGGCAAATGCAATTCGGAAATCGATCTAAGAGCAGAGCAATGTTTTCGAGTCCGAGAGCAGTGCAAGTCTGGATATTTTTCCTGGGAATGTGGTATGCATGATCGAACTTGCGCTACAGTTTGTGCTCCGAGAAATCTTCCACTGCGAAGAGGTTGCGGGGATGTACAATGTTGGACAGGACGAGGATAAGCTTACCATGAGTGCAGAAGACTTGAGATCTAAATTTCCCAAGTTTGCGAGGCATCTAAAACCTACCGGTGATGCGGATTGTCCCGAGCATATTCGCCTTGCCAAGGATTGCGATGGACAATTGAGAACGAAACAAGTCGTGGCGATACTGAACGGGATACGGAGAATGTGTACTTCGCAGGCTACCGTGATCCACGGCTAAACTTCAAAACTGAAGATCAAGGGACTAATTATGAGGACGTCGTCTGTCAGCTCCAAGCAGCAGATGGTCAAGTCCGAGGCCAACAGGCGACACAAGCAGCTGGGGTTGCTAGGCAGGCTGGGGAAGCAAGCATCAAAGGGCAAGGTCCAGTTATAAAGCGTTCTGGACACTAGATTACGAGACGATCTGCAGTCCAGAAAAAGCCAGCTTCTGTCGCGCATCGTCATCGCACGCATGAGTAAGTACACTGGTGGTATGGATGTCACCATCTTATCATGAGTACGTACACTTACTGTAACGGGGTTACATTCGAGTTACATTTAGTGTGGGTGTACATGAGTACACTACGGTTGAGGTCAGTATTAACCGGTTTGAAAGGTTTCGAACCTTTGGTTATTTTAACCAATGAGGGCATGAGCCCTTGGGTGGTGGTGTGTCAGCCATCCACGTGTCAGTACCCAGGTGTGTACATTACATTTTAGATAGGTACGAATTGGGTATATTCTACTTAGTGATTAAATATAGTTTATATTAGTTTAAATTAATTTAGGCTAATTACATATTAAATATATTCAGTTTAAATTTCACTCTAAATAGCAGACGCGCGACCTCGACCGGTCGCGCGTGCTGTGAGTGTCGTAGGTAAGAGGGAGCCCTCCCTTTACTTACACCCCGTAAAGGGAACAAGGACGTTAAGGCTACGTAGTAAACCAACCCGGGAATCTTGGCCCCGAGTAGGAGATTTCTCCTACTAAGCCCTTTAAAAGGGCGTATCGGCTAAGTAGCGGTAGATACCGATTTAAGGAAGAGTCTTCCTCTGTGCGCTAGCCGCACCGTGCGTATACGCACCGGCTACACTTACGTACACTGGTGACATGGATGTCGCCATCTTATCATGGGTGTTGCTTATTGCATTTAAGGTGTTGTAGTCTAGGGCGAGGCACTAGGCGTAGAAGAGAAGCAGCAAGAAGAGGTAACCAAACTAATTCATTCAGCAATTTACTCTTTACTGTTTCAACGCCTTCTCTACTTCTTCGTCTCACCAAGTCGATTAGCAGACGTCGACATTTGGTAGCACTTGTTGGTCTACAAGATCCGCGATCCGGAAGAAGAGATCGAATCCACGGCAGTGGTGGCACCACTAGTCGTCTGTGAGGAAGCGAGAAATTTGTACGTCGCAGGCGGTGCCTGTAATAAATTCTATGGAGATGAAACACGATGATTTGGCGGGTACAGGCGTTCCTGTGTCACCCAATGTTAATGCCATGACGACCCTCGCCAGGATGGCCGAGATGATGGCAACGCAACAACATGAGATGGCGCAGTTGTTTCAGCACCAGTGTGTGGTGCTGGAGTAAGTTAAGCTCCGGTCGGTCGACCGTTGAGAAGCGCGAGGAGGGCATTTCCATGCCAACATACCACGGTCGCGTGGGTGAGCCGCTGCAAGTTTTCCTACAGCAAGTCAAGTTGTACTTCAGCGCAAAAAACATTGATGTCCAAGACAGTACAAGCCAAGGACGACTCATTGCTATGGTGGCGTCGAATTTGAAGGGTCAAGCAGCTGCCTGGTTTACGTTCAACCAAGACCAGCTCACGACTTTGAATGAGCTTGCCGACGCGCTGCAAGCTGAATTTATTCCGCCTGACCTCCAGTAGCGCCTTAGTGCGGAACGCTTTCGTCAGAAGCAAGCCAATTGTAATGTACTGGAGGACTACGTGTCACGTTTTCGCACTATCATCTGTCAAGTGGAAGACATGTGGCCTGGTCACGCGTACCCGAGAAGAGGTGTCTTATCGTAGATGCGCCACGGTGCCCAATGCTATTTCCGTCGCGTTGGAATTTGAGCGATCACACACGCATCCTCGGATGACCAGACGTGATGATCGCGGAATGAATTTGGCAGAGCCCATGGAAATCGAAAACGTCCACATGCGGCAACCATCAAGAGAAGACTGCCGTCGCAAGAATTTGTGTTTCCGCTGCAAGAAGCTGGGTCATCGCATGAATGATTTTCATGTCAAAAGTTCCCGGGGTCGGCGTAAGAATGGTCCCCGTCGTGTGGTAAATTCAGTTCGAATTCGTACACCAAGTCTTGATGAGTCCAAGATGGATGAATCAATGTCTTTTCGGAATTACACGATGAATATGGCACGATTGGAGTCGCAAGCGTCGATGGAACTAGAAAATCGTCTGATTCGGAAGAAAGTTTTGGTCAACGGACGCGAACGGATTGCGTTGATCGACTGTGGTGCGAACCACAATCTCATTCGTCCAGGTATCGTTGATGATCCTGGCACCGAGCATGTCGCTTCTGTGGAGCGTTTTGATGGTCATATTTGGCGCAACATGCGCCTGCGTGAAGTCCACGCTACGGTGGAGATGGATGGCATGAAGTTCGACTCGATTG
>CM047589.1:8367933-8379734 GCA_026184515.1 Peronosclerospora sorghi | reverse complement strand
GCCTGGAAGTAATTCGACTTCCATGATCACAGGTG
The DNA here is from genome assembly GCA_026184515.1 of Peronosclerospora sorghi. Classification (NCBI taxonomy): domain Eukaryota; phylum Oomycota; class Peronosporomycetes; order Peronosporales; family Peronosporaceae; genus Peronosclerospora; species Peronosclerospora sorghi. The sequence continues at coordinate 8,379,699 of CM047589.1, read as the reverse complement.
ATCGAGAAAACTCATCAATATGGAAATTAGCCAAACGTGGTAAATCAAGCTGATTGCTTTTTTCCTTATCTCTTGTTGCTACTCGATCAGTCCTCTTCTTATCCACAAATGCAAAAATACACAAACTAGAACGCTCGTCTCGTACCAGATTCCAACCTGGCGAGCGTCCTAGTTTAACAAATCTTCGGCTTCCTTGGGCAACAGTCCTGCATGCTTGGTAGGGTTATACCACTGGCGGATGCGGTTGTAAAATTCTTCCATAGGGCACTTCCCCGCATCGTGAATCTCGCCGCATGCTCGGCAGACGTACAGGCATTGATCGGTGGGGTGTCCTTTCTTGCCACACTTCAGGCAAGTCAGGCGCTTCCAGCAACGTAAGTTGTCGTGTCTGATCGATCCACAATGACTGCACTTCTTTATTGCCCCTTGATCGACTGCGTTGGACTCGCTTCGTTTGCCTGATCGTGACTCGCCAGGCTGATCGTGCGCCCCTGGTTGATCGCGCGCCCCTGGTTGATCGCGCATAGTAGCAATCATATAGCGGCGCTGATCGCCATCACTTCCACTATCATCAGCACTTGATTCTTCGCTCCCAGACGTAACCTTGATCGCACGTACGCCCCTAGGCTTTCGCGTCGCGGCCGGTGCTGGATCGTCGCCGGATTTTTGGCGGAATCTGCTGGTGCCTACTGCCACTGTTGGCTGATACCACTTGTTGCGTGCGTATGCCCGCAACGTTTCTTCCAATTCCGAAGCACGATCCAAGCGTAGGAGAGCCAGCTGATCGGCGAGTTCGCGATTGGCCAGAGTGTCCAGAAAATGTTGGACATGTTCGCGCAGATTTTCGGGCGGTCCATCTCTGATCGGTAACTTAGCTCGCAGTCCCGCCACATTCAGTCAGTGCAAATATTCGATAGGACTTTCGTCTGATCGCTGCTTCATATAATAATACTGGCGGGATACCGATTGACCAGTTCCACAGTATTGTACTTCGAACTCATCCACGAGACTTTTCCAACTTGATTGGGTGGTTCTACTCAACTGTCGATGCCAGTTGCGCTCTGGTCCCTTCAGTAAATCGCCCAGGATTAGACACTTTTCAGGATCAGAAGATTGATCGCGCATAAATGCTGACTTGAGACGACTGATCCAGTTCCTCGCTTGATCTTCATCCCCTTCTTTTCCCGAAAATTCTTTCAAATCGCTGATCGCAGACATCCGAATTCTGGCAATTGGCTGCTGATCAGGTGTCCCAGTATACGCGGATGCCACTGTGGCTCGCCGTGGCAGTGTGATCGGTTCATCAGGGTCGACGTAGTCAATTTGATACCGTTGATCGTGAAACGAGTGCACGGATTCCATATCCACATCTTTTACCGTCGTCGACCTATCTGGTTTCGACTGCTGACCACGAAACGAGTGTACGGACTCCATATCGACATCCTTGATCGACGCAGCTCTTCCTTGATTTGGCTGGCGGATTTTGGCGCCAACGACTCCAGGTGCCCACTTACTGCTCTCTTCAGCTACAAACTTCTTCATGGCTTTGTCAAAAAACATCTGCCACTGTGGCCCTTGATCGTTTTCTGTCTTGATCGACTGAGGTTCCGTCTTGAAAACCGGCAATTTGGAGTTGTCCTTTTGGCAAACTTCCATTCTGGTTATCTTGGGCTCCATACTCCCAGCGCTACTTGACTCAATTCCCTGATCGTCACCCTCTGAAGGGGCAGATTCGTAGCACGATGACCCCGAATGTCCCGCTACGTTGATTGACAGACTTGCCTCAATCTTCAACGGGGATTGTGGTGGTGAACTGGGGAAATTTTTATCGTCTTCTTCGCCCACGATGGGTATCAACAGGGAATACAACAGCTGGGTGGCCTCTGCCATATCTTCGGAGTCCTGATCGAATACTTCCTCGGCATCGTAGGCGCCTGTTATCAGACCAGCCTGCTTGATCAGGCGTACTAGCCTTAGCACAATCGTTAGCTTATCTTTTCCCTTCGTGATTGGCTGGTGACCGGTCTACTCAGCTTCCAGCTGATCGTGACCCCGAGCAGGCTCATGATCGAGTTCGTCATCAGGTAATCTTCCAGGTGCTCTCGGTAAATCTTTTGGTAAAACGTCTTTACCAGATCGGCTTCCGTTGGCGGCGTACTTGATCGGCTTTCGTCGCTCTCCGACCCAGGCGCTTTGATCAACATCTTCGGTTGGTCGGTCTTGTAATACTTTTCCATCGGATCCCAATCTGGATCATTATATACAAGTATTTTTGGCGGATCATAACTTGCGTTATGATCCGCATGGGCTCCCGAAGGAGCCTCGGGAGGTGGTTGAGTCTTCTCCTCCTTTACGTCATCTGGATTCCTCCCCAGGTCTTGATGATCGGCATTTCCTTTCTTCTTCAGGCATGACGACGGCGAATTGCCCTCCGTCGTCACAACCACCTCCTCTTTTTTCACCTTGATTTTCACCTCTGCTTCAGCTTCCGTTTTCACTTTTACATCCGCGCTATCTTGCGTAGAATCGCGGTGATATCCGGCGTCGCCCAAAGATCCGGGCACGCGCACCATTGTGGTGGAGTGGCTGATCGAAGTTTTTGAGACTTTATTAGGCGGTACCACGGCGCCCAGACTGCCGACTAACGAAGGGGGTCCTCCGGATGTCTTGGATTGCTTGTGTTCTTGCTCACCTTGTGTACCCGACGGCTAGGCGTGGGTCGCTCCTCAGGTGGCGGGGACAGCGCACAGCGAATTCTTGGTGCAAGATTGAATTAACTAACTTGTGACGATACAACCGATGCGATCAAGCGTGATCACGTGCGATCAGGTGCTTAAACCACGTCAATTAGCCGCGATCAGGCTTGATCACGTTTGGGCCGATGCTAATGACCGACGATCAGCAATATTCCGTCTTGATCGCAAGTGCTATCAGGCGGCAGTCCTATGTGATCAGGCGCTGAAACGATGTAGATCAGTGGTAATCAGGCTTGATCAGGCTTGTGCTGATGCTAATAGCCGTAGTTCAGTTGTATTCGGTCTTGATCGCAAGTCGCGATCAGGTACTGAAACGAAGCCAATCGGTCGTGATCATGCGCGATCAGGCTTTGGCTGACGTTAATAACCGTCGATCAACAGTATTCTGTCTTAATCGCAGATGCGATCAGGTGTCTTGATCGCAAGTGCGATCAGGTACTGAAAGGCTCGATCAGGGTCTAAAAGCTGCTGCCCAGTCGTAATATACCTTGATCAGACTTGATCAAGCACCGGAAGTCGTTCAAGTAGCAGTTGGCGCGATTTGCGATCAGCGATCACGATCACGATTCGCAAAAAGTGTCGATCAGGTGTTGATCGGTAGGGGGGGGGGTACTTGATCAGGCAGCGGAAGTCTTCACTGCCTGATCGCGGAGCCTCTAAGCCGTCAAACAGCTAAGGAACGCCCAAATCAATGCGCTCCTAGCCTAGACTATATGAGGAAAAGGTATTTATATTAAAATCCACCTAGAGTTCCCGTGGGGCGCTTAAAGCAGCCGAACTCTAGGGGCCAAACGTTAATTTCACGGGGAAGAGGTGAGAGCACTGCTCGATCACGTTCCCAAAACCAAAAACATTTAAACGAAGAACCGCAGACACTGCGGTCGGAGTTGCGGGTGAGTTCTCACACTCTACGCCAACTGGTGGGCCAAAAACGCACTTAGTGCTCCCGCCCGGGACGTAGAGGTTTCAATAAGGTGGGGGCGCAAAGGTGCCTTCCCAAAAAAACGATCAGCGCGATCGTACGCAAAAGGAGAACTTTATTAGCAATCAAACCCTTAGATATACCCTGTTCCTACTTTCAACCAATCCGCATCGTCCATTCGAAACGCCTTCCGTCCACCAGTCGACCTGATTTTTCCTCTTGTTCCTTGTTTGTCCGCTGGTGTTCGCCGCGTACCTGTAAGTAATCAGCATATCTTCCGTGTCCCTTCTATATCCTGTATATGTACACCACGGTGGTACGTACTACTGTACCCACCGTGGTACACATGGCGGTACCTAATTATGTACTACTGTATCCACTATCTGTGTCCACTATCAGGCCCCTAATTTAGGTCCTAATATTAGTCACAATATTAGGCCCCCTATGGGCCTAATAAAATGTCCAACATTAGGCCCTATTTTAGCCTAATAAAAAGTCCGCTTTACGACGACCGCCCCTGAGTCTCGTCCCAGCCGTACAGACGTTGGGGCGAGGGTCGATCATGCCGTTGATTCTGGGAATCATACTGCCGTTGGAGAATTTGTCGTTGCACATCGATCAGGTCACCATCCAACTGTCGATCATCACCCATCATATGCCCCTTCTCCCATCAATCAGGTCCAATTCCATCAGGCGGTTACCGTTGGGGTTGTCCACTGCGATCTAACACTCGACTGAGGCCAACCGTGACAACTGCGATCAGGCTGTCTCGATCAGGCATTCACAGTCTGCTATGCAATCTTCAACGGACAGCTTGTCACCCCACATCACCAACGTTCCTGCCTTGGATAAGGCCGCACCTGATCAGGCGATCGCCGCGATCAAGTAGGCCTGCGATCTGCAAGAGTCTCTCCGTGCCCTCAAAGATCAGGTCGCATTGTTGTCTGGCTCACTCGCCATGAGTGAAGACACGGTTGCGATGCTTCGTCGGCGGCTCACTCGTACCCAACGTGACGCGGCGGACCGGAAGAAGGAAATCGAGGGAAGCCTTAAAAAACTGGATCCGCTGCGCGTTATCAACACTGCGGTCAAGAAGCTCGAAACCCAGTTAAAAGACGCCAAAAGCACTATCGCCGATCAAGAGCAGACCATATACGATCAGGGTGTCCAGATCCGGGATCTGGAGTGTCGCAACGACCGTGAACGTTACCTACGATCAACGCGTGACGACACAATTGCATACCGATCGAAGGAATTGGAGCAACTCGAGCAGCGTATATCTACGTTGCAGCACGAGCGCGATCAGGTTATTTCCCGCAATGTGCGCTTGGTCCAACAGGCGGTAAGTATATGGGTCTGAGTAGTCGGTCGATCACCTTTCTTCAATCAATACATTCTTTCGATCATGTCATTTCACTGTTGTCCTTTGTCCTTAAATGCATAATATAAATTGGTAGTCCGTCGGCTCATCTGCCGTATACAATCACCATACCTCGCAACATCCATCGTAATCATACCACTTCAAGTCATTCATTGTACCTCCATTAATCGTGAGTTTCATCAACCATTTCTGCGATCAGAGATTTTTCGATCGTGATTCCTGATCGGTACGTCGATCGCGCGCTAGTTGGACTCTTCATCCACTTGCATGACGTCGAAACGATGTCTGTTCACCATCTTCCTTTCGAAATCCTTGATCAAGGCATCACAATTCAAGTCTTCCTCGTCTACTCACGACGGCTCGGAATACCCCTTCCAGTAGACTTGATATTCTCGTAACGTACTTCCATATCTAGTCTTTCGAACCGATCGCACATCGGTAATACGATCAACTTCAAATTCATCGGGATCTAGCGTCCTTTCCCAGATATCTTCAGGTAGCAAAGCTTTGTCGAAGTCGAAACGATCTTCTATTCCAGCTGCTAGCACAGTAGTGGGACGATCAGGAAATTCCTTGACTAATTTCAACTTGGAAAGGTGTACCACTGGGAACATACGATAATCGGTGCCGGCGGTGACCAATCTCGCTGCATGATCGCCGATCACCTCCTAAACTCGGAAGGGTCCATGCCACATATGCGCCAGTTTCCTCGCGAACCCTTCTTTCACCCGATCAAGGTACAACCAGACCCTTGAGCCAGCCTCGATCTTGTGCGACGTCACCTGATCGTTGTGTTTCTCAGCCCGATCAACCATCGCTTGGTGCAATCGAGTGCTCACTTGATCGCGGGCATATCGGTAGTCTTTTTGCAACTTATATCTCCACCGACGAGCGTCTCGATCTTTACGTCGAATCCCGCCCAGTTGTAACGTTGATTCCAACGACGATCGTGGGTCCCACCCATACGCTAAATAGAATGGGTTTTCCCCGCGGATGCGATCAGGGGTTGAGTTTAGTTCGAATACCAGGCGTTCTGCATACAAACTCCAATCTTTTTGTCCAATATCCGACACATACATCCTGATCGCTCGCGTAATCGTCTGCACCGTCCTTTCCGCCTTGTCGTTCGCCTGTGGTCGATATGCCATAGTGGAACTCTGACGTTGTCCCACGATTTTGTTGAACGCGCGAAATACTTCCGACATAAAACCAGGTTCTCGATCATGCCTTTTCACCTCACTAGCCCCAAACCGTCGGAACACGCATTCTTCATAATTTTCGGCGATTCCTTGCGCGGTACGGGACGATCCAGCTTTCGCGATCACCATACCCGTGAACAAATCTGTCCAAATCAACAGTTCCGTATGTCCATCCGTTGATCGGGGCAGCGATGGGATATGATCCATGGCTATCACTTGGAATGGGTACGTTGCCTCGATATTTCCCGGCGACATGCCCTTGATCGTAGGCTGGCCCTTCCCTGTTTCGCAATCCACGCATTTCCCGAAAAATCTTTGTACGCTTCGGAATAGACGACGCCAATGGAAATACCGTCTCATCCGCTGATATGTACGCCCTATGCCTTGGTGTCCTCCTTCCAAACTCACGTGATAGTGGTGGAGGACATCTGCGTGCAAGGTCTCGGGTAGTACCAGCTTAATTGACGATCGGCGATCATCTTGATCATCCTGATCATCCCCGGTTTTCCTTTTGGCCGCATTTCCACAGTAAATCAGTAATCCTTGTTTGTCAACATCATAGTTGTCGGCAATTCTCGCACACTCCTTCACCTCGTCTGCGCTCAATTGGATAACGTCACCGTACAGATAACACCGCAAATCGTGGATCCATTTCTCTTCATCCTGTGCCTTTTTCACCCGTTCCATTCTTATTCCGGCTACTGGTACATCGGTCCATGTTGACGGTCGTGGTTGCCGGTGGTTACGTGATCGGGTCGTCACTAGCACTTGCGGGGCGGATTGATCTTCGTTCCATGTGATTACTTCGGGTAGATGGTTGAGATCAACTAATCCTTCCAGCTGTTTCTCATCTCGATCTCAAATCTTGTTCCACCCTGCATAGCCATGGTGGTAATATGATATGCACTCCTATTCCACTCTCTCTTGACATGTACCAAATCATGATCACTCCACTCGCGTAGGAGGTTAAATGCACGCTGCTGTAGCACTTGTAATCGCGGAGCTTTGCACTCCATTTCTCCTCGCATTTGCCGGATCACCAAATTAGAGTCCCCACACACGATCACCCTTCCTTTGGGATATCGTGCCAACAAGTCCAGACTTAAAAGCAACCCGTGGTATTCTGCTTCATTCACCGTGATATCCGGTGCATGATCGGCGATCGCGATCATAATCTTCCATTCCGGTAACTTCCACACAATGGCACCAAATGCACCCACACGTCGCTTGACACTTGCCGATCCATCAAAACTGATCACGTAAAGTTCTTCACCTTTTTTAACCGTGGGAGGTGGTACTTCGACCATCTGCCGCGGTTGCTTTTTCGGTGAGATCGCGATCAACGCTTCATCAATTTCGGTGCGAGGGGTGATGCTTGCGGCTAACGCCCCTAGCACCTCCTCTTCTCCATGCACACATTTCTTGATCTCGAGGTCCCACTGTGATAGGATCGCAGCCCATCTACCTAATCGTCCGTCCAACCCATTGGGTGTTAGTAACCACTTCAATGTAGATAGACGTGATAAAACGGTGATCGTCTTTCCGACCAGCATCGTGAAATAAACATCCAAAATTCGTAAAAGCGCCAGAACTTCCTTTTCGACGGGGCTGTAATTCAGCTCACCGCTTTTAAACGTTCGGCTAGCGAATGCGACGGGATGATACACTTGATCGTATTCTTGTACTAGAGCGGCAGATACTGCCCATTTGCTAGCGTAAACCACGATCACCGGCGTCTTGTCCTGGTCAAAGTGTCGCAGGGTTGGAGATGATGCAATCTTAGCCTTCAGCATGCTGAATGCCACTTTTGCTCTAATTAGTCGATCATCCTCGTGATTTGATTCCGCCTCACTATGTGATCGTTTCTTCAACTCTTGATAATCTATCTCCCTCAATTCGTAAAGCACGGCGGCATAGATTGCGAAATCTTCAATAAATCGACGATAGTAATTTAGGCTTCCCAAGAACGATTGCATAGCACGTAAGGTGCCAGAGAAAGGCAAATTGATCAGATCGTCCAGGTTCTTTGGATTTGTTTCTAACCCGCGGCAAGAGACGTGATGTCCTAAATAGGGCACTTCGCTTCGCCCCCAGTACGATTTAGCCACGCTGATCGACAAATTCCATTGATCGCACTTTTCCAGCAAGTGCCGCACCTTATCGCATAGGGTGGACCAAGTAGGTGCAGGGATTAATATATCATCGATATATGATCGCCGTTGCAGCACAGACGGGCCCGGCGTTTGGTCGGGTTCTCCTGCTGTAAATACATCAGCTGATTCATCTGCACCGTCTTTGACCCTAAGATATCCATATAGTGCATTGTCGATCAACCGCTGATAAATTTGCGGAGCATTCTTGAGGCCAAAGGGCATCCTATTCCACTCAAACAATCCAAATGGAGTGACAAACGCCGAAATTTGACGTGCTCGATCGGTCATAGACACGACCCAGAAACCACTCGCCATATCGAAAGAGCAAAACCACAACGTTTTATCCAAATCTTCGAGTAGATCGGTGATCAGGGGCATTGGGTACACCATCAAACGCGTGAGTTCATTCACCGCGCGATAATCGATGCATAGACGTATATCGACCCCATTCTTTTTCACGATGATCACTATAGGCGATGCCCAGGGTGACGTTGACGGCTGAATAATCTTAGTTGCTAGCAACCCCTTGATCAGGGCCGACAACTTCTCGCGAAATTGTGGGGCCACTTTCCGGCACTTTTGGGAGATCGGGCGCGCATTACCCACATCGATATCACAAACAACTCCTCGTGCAGCGGGGGGTAGCGTGTTTCCCTTCCCGATCAACAGATGTTTTTTCGCCCAAATTATTTCGCGAAGTTGATCTATCTCCTCCACTGTGTTGATTGTGGGATCTCTGACTAGCAAATCATCTTTGGTTACTTCTTCGGTGCTTGCAGACACTTCGGGTAACGTAGCAAGCTGCTTCTCCAATTCTTCCACATACAAATCTCCACCTTCGTGATAACAAACCTGATCGTCAATAGGTGTCACGTCGAATTCGCTGGGGCTAACTGAGACAGGGTGATTACACGCATCTTGAGTAGGTGTATCGCTTGAAACAGGCTGTTCAACTCCATGATTGAGGGTCTGACCTTTCACTTCTGGACCCTGATCGCACCGCTCTTGCACCCCTTGCACCTTTTGCGCCCCTTCGGTTACCAACGCTACAGATGCGACGATCGTGTCCGTGGGACGTACTAAGATACTTCGAGGATTTGGATACTCCTTCTTCTCGACTAATGGACCCGGATCGACAATTTCTTGATCGTCAGATACCAGATCGGTGGAGGCTTGATATGCCAGATTTTGCCACTCTTTGTAACGATTGGACCCGATCGAAACAAATCCGGGGCGGCGGGGCACATCATCTTTGTTCATTCAAATACCTAAATCGTCTCTTCTTGAACAATGATGGGGTTATCGACGATGTTCGTAACACGTAAATACCTCAAATTGCCCGCGCCCCTAGCGATAGTGGGGACCCAATCTCTTCCACGAGTAATCCACAACTTGCGAGATCGCTGATCGTAAATTCGTACTTCAGATGATCGACCTACTGGGATCTGTTCATACTGATCGAGCTTCATATAATTGCCGCTCTACCCATACAACTGTCGACGTCCCTCCAGTGGGATGATCACTTCGTCAGGTAAACTTAGTGCGCCATGAGAGATATCTAATCGAACACCAGCTGGTATCATGAAATCCATACCCAATATGGCGTCTTGACCAATAAGTTTGCCCACCCATGCCTGGAAATAATAAACCAATGATCCCGCTAGCGTGATCTTGATTTTTTCACGTCCTTCTGTTTGGTATGCACTTTCTCTAATGCCGACACATTCTTGTGTTTGACTCGTGTCAATCCAACAACCCACCTTACGAGCAAAGGTTGAGTCGATAATCGACACTTCGGCACCAGAATCAAATAATATCATAGCTCGCTCGTTATTGATTTTTCCACTCGCCTTGGCTTGATTGAACCATTTCTTTGGAGAGTGATATTTCCAATATCCACGTGATTAGCCTGGAAGTAATTCGACTTCCATGATCACAGGTGATCGAGAAAACTCATCAATATGGAAATTAGCCAAACGTGGTAAATCAAGCTGATTGCTTTTTTCCTTATCTCTTGTTGCTACTCGATCAGTCCTCTTCTTATCCACAAATGCAAAAATACACAAACTAGAACGCTCGTCTCGTACCAGATTCCAACCTGGCGAGCGTCCTAGTTTAACAAATCTTCGGCTTCCTTGGGCAACAGTCCTGCATGCTTGGTAGGGTTATACCACTGGCGGATGCGGTTGTAAAATTCTTCCATAGGGCACTTCCCCGCATCGTGAATCTCGCCGCATGCTCGGCAGACGTACAGGCATTGATCGGTGGGGTGTCCTTTCTTGCCACACTTCAGGCAAGTCAGGCGCTTCCAGCAACGTAAGTTGTCGTGTCTGATCGATCCACAATGACTGCACTTCTTTATTGCCCCTTGATCGACTGCGTTGGACTCGCTTCGTTTGCCTGATCGTGACTCGCCAGGCTGATCGTGCGCCCCTGGTTGATCGCGCGCCCCTGGTTGATCGCGCATAGTAGCAATCATATAGCGGCGCTGATCGCCATCACTTCCACTATCATCAGCACTTGATTCTTCGCTCCCAGACGTAACCTTGATCGCACGTACGCCCCTAGGCTTTCGCGTCGCGGCCGGTGCTGGATCGTCGCCGGATTTTTGGCGGAATCTGCTGGTGCCTACTGCCACTGTTGGCTGATACCACTTGTTGCGTGCGTATGCCCGCAACGTTTCTTCCAATTCCGAAGCACGATCCAAGCGTAGGAGAGCCAGCTGATCGGCGAGTTCGCGATTGGCCAGAGTGTCCAGAAAATGTTGGACATGTTCGCGCAGATTTTCGGGCGGTCCATCTCTGATCGGTAACTTAGCTCGCAGTCCCGCCACATTCAGTCAGTGCAAATATTCGATAGGACTTTCGTCTGATCGCTGCTTCATATAATAATACTGGCGGGATACCGATTGACCAGTTCCACAGTATTGTACTTCGAACTCATCCACGAGACTTTTCCAACTTGATTGGGTGGTTCTACTCAACTGTCGATGCCAGTTGCGCTCTGGTCCCTTCAGTAAATCGCCCAGGATTAGACACTTTTCAGGATCAGAAGATTGATCGCGCATAAATGCTGACTTGAGACGACTGATCCAGTTCCTCGCTTGATCTTCATCCCCTTCTTTTCCCGAAAATTCTTTCAAATCGCTGATCGCAGACATCCGAATTCTGGCAATTGGCTGCTGATCAGGTGTCCCAGTATACGCGGATGCCACTGTGGCTCGCCGTGGCAGTGTGATCGGTTCATCAGGGTCGACGTAGTCAATTTGATACCGTTGATCGTGAAACGAGTGCACGGATTCCATATCCACATCTTTTACCGTCGTCGACCTATCTGGTTTCGACTGCTGACCACG
>CM047589.1:8312114-8361303 GCA_026184515.1 Peronosclerospora sorghi | reverse complement strand
ATGCATATCTAACGATAGCAGAGACCCGAAGGAGTAGGGGAGACTATCATGGGGTACCTTTTAGAGGCGTGGATCTCAATAAGTGAGTGAAACACGAGCATCAGGATTTAGTGTGGTCTTAATCTCCTTTTTCTGGCAAAGTCTTCAATCTGCATCCTAATGCGTAGATGTCCATATCAAGGGTCTGCAGATCAGCATACACAAATAGACTCAGCGCTATCTATTTACCCAGCACCTCCTGATCACACCTGTGAGTACACCTTCGTAGTACACAAGTAGCATACATCCGACAAGGCAATTAAACAGTACTACCTCGAGTAAGCGTATCAGAACGATAGAAACCTGGACCGCTGGAATTAAGGCAGCCCAAACTCCGTCACAAACGCTGAATTTTCCAGACTCATATAGTCGCAACCATCAGGATTAGATACCGTACAGAGGAGTGCACTGCAAACCATAACCATATCATCCTCCACCACGTAGCTTTGTACTGCACCCACAAATATCATGAACTGTTGGTTCTTTTGTAGAGTCGCTAGGGCCCAATCGTATTGTACGGTTTGGTATGTGTGCGATAATTCTTATGTCGTCGCGAATGCAATGATTAAAGTCGATAAACATTAGTCGCTTGCGTTACCCCCATACAAATTGAGCCCAGTTTCCAATGAAATATTTCTTAACAAAGACACTTGTTATCACACATTAAAAGACAATAATTTCATCGAAGTCGCAACTCGGATCGTTGAACAATCAATTTTTTGCGTCAAATACATTGGGAAGATTCGGCTTCCTGAATTTGCTGCACTCGCTGGAGTGCAAATCTTGATGAGTTACGTGGATCTGGCTGCTCGCGGCTTGAAATCTCGAGCACATGCCGACTTTGACTTAAGCTGCAAAGGAATGATAATGTATACCATAACGTATCTTGGAGTTATAAGCAAATATTTCTGCCATACGTGTAAGAATTTAGACGAAGTTGAATATTTGCATATATGACCCTCACGCCTAAAGGATGGCATGATGCTCCCCTATATAAATACCTGGTATTGACTACTGATAGTTTGCAGTGAAAACTGAGAGTACGTTTTCTCAACTTAAGATTTTGGTGTTCAACCGACTTATTAATATTTATTTTTGTGGCGAAAAATCAGATCTGTCAGGGACGGACAAAAACTATTTGTTTTCCCCGTTTATCCGGGTTTTGGAAATCATCCATTGCATCGATTAACGGCAATAAATTCGTCTTGTCTCAGTATGAAAAAAACTTCTCGATATATCAACTATATTTGAAGGTGTAAAAAAACTATAAACAGGTTCCACTCTGGGCAAAAAATTCCGAATTATAACGTTGTCATGCGTATCGTTTGACCTAAAAATCCAGGAAAAATGAGTCCATGCTGTATCATTTTCTGATTTCCTTACAACAAGAAGTACAGGGTAAAAAATTAAACATGAATCCTTACTGCGACTTAACCAGACGCCAGGAAATGTATTAAATTTTATAAAAAACTAACTTTTCAAAATAGGTTTTAATCGAAGTTGTTATTATAGTAAACGTCAAAAAAACTACGGCGTAAGATCCGACGTTTGTCCTGATGTTGATGATGAAAGTACGCGCAATTCTTGCAGCACTACGCTTCGGATTAAATGGAGTTTAGCGAATTTTCGATGAAGATATAGTGGTGAGTACTTAACTTATGTTAGGTACATCAACTTACATATATGCATATTATTAGTTTAAGTCTTAATCTTAATACTAATAAAATCACTCCAAATTTTAACCTGGTTTTCACAAGTACACAAGTGGAGTGGAGTACGCCGATTATTTGGCTGGAAGTTTATCTATTTCGTGGAGTGTGGAGATAGTTACGGTCTCTTTTCGTGGATTAACAAGTGGAATTAACGTGGAAAATAAAGTTGTGTTATGTTTATTACTGCTGTTATACTTTTCTGCTTTCGTTTTGTTGTGGAACTTCGCGCTTAAGTACTCTTACGATAGTTGAAAAGTGCACGCATCAGTGCATTGGAGCGAAGATAAGTGATAGCGAACAGGTTCTGAGCCCAAATGTGGGTCGTAACGAGTTAAATGACGAAGTTAAGCATGAAGACATGATGCGGTTGCTTGCCAACATTGTTGATCGCCTTGACAAGATAGAAATGTCAAAGTATCATGGAAGGGCAGGCTGAGAATATAGCGCCAAAGGCCAAGGTTGATACAAGGATGAGTTTGACATCGCTCGGAGAGAGTGACGAAGAGAAGCGAGGCTTTGCCACGGGTTTACAGGGGAAAATGAGTTTTGAAAGCATTAGCCTCGCTGTAAAGGATGCGTTTACAAGGTCAGACAGCCGGTAAGGTGGAAGCCCGTACGTGCAGCGGCCCAACGTAAACCAGCAACAGCACACGTATGGAATTCCTGGAAATATGCCAGGTCAAGGGTTCGGAGTGGTAAGGACACCCTCGCCCTAAAAAAACTACAGATAAGGCGTTTCGAAGGAAAGGAGACACACAAAAGGCTGGGTTTGGGGTTCCAAGCCTGGAGAAGCTAGTTTTTGCGACAAAAAAGTCTTGACAAAGCGGCGTGCGGCTTTCAGCGGACGGAAGACGTGAAAGTATACATGCTGACCATTATTTGGCGGGCCCAGCAGAGTCGTATTATAACCCACAGGTGGAAGGGTGGTGGTGCGAAAAGCCAGCCCTATCATACGTGATGGAAAAGATAATGTCCGTATTCCACGTCCAAGTTGACCCAGCGCAAGGTATGAAGCTGTTAATGGCAATAAAAGCAGTTGAAAGGTTGTGGTAGGACCACTTCCTATACTTAACAGCTATTGCGGACGCGGTAGGCTCTAATATGTAAGTCACTAGTGCTTAATAACGTGTTTTTCACGCGGCACCTTAGATGAGGCAGATCCTCATCTCCAAGTACGACCACACAAGACCAGATTACCTGCGACAAGCTGAAGAGCTTTGTCAATTCGCGCAGGCAGTTAAATTAAATGATCAACTGGTCAAGACTTATCACTCTGAAACAGTGAATTTGGCTGCTGAAAAGGACAAGAAACTAAGTAAAAAAGTGGATGTTTTTATGCGGTGAAGAAGGACATTTCAAGAAATATTGTCCCAAGAAGAAACTCAAGAAAGACGCTTTGATGATCGCGAAAGGTAGCGATAAAGCGAAAAAGGATACATGTGTCCTAGATCGAGGTGCGAGTATGCACTCGACATCCGATTTTTCTGTATGCAAGAGGTCGAAGTTGCATCGCAAGTATGCTATCAGGAAGACGGGAAGAAATAGGAATAAGCAAGAAAGGGACACTTTTCATTAACTTGACATGCGGTCGAAAGGATACGTTGTTGAAAGTGAAATATGTATTTTACGTGCCGGGGATAACCCTAAATATTTTTTCGTATGGGATTTTTGAAGAGGGTGGATTTGTACTCTCGTATGTCAATGGTAATCGAGCGCTGGTTTGGCGTAATTGTGGTGAAGGAGTTGTGAATGTTGACATGGATAGCAATATTTTAACCATAGATGGGAAGGTTATTCGACCAAAGAAGAATTACAAAGACATGGTTATGACAGTGGAGGATACGAATGACGCCGATTTTATGGTTTATAGAGATGTCAAGAGTAGAACACTTATGAATTTCCAATTTTGGATGGGACATCTCAACTATGACACCACTATTGCCTTTTGAAGGATTCGCAATATGGGTTTAAGATGACAGAATTTACTCACAGAAACATCGTGACGTGTGCTCAAGGCAAGCAAGCGAAGAATAGATAAGCCAAGAAAGATACAGGAAAAAATGCGCCGATTGACAGGATTGATGGGGTCATCTTTTCTGATCTAAAGGGGCCAATTACGCCAAGAGACCGGATGGGGAACATATATCTGGTGAATTTTATAGACTACAAGAGAAATTACGTGCGAATTTGTTTGGCGAAGACGAAGGATATGGACGCCAATAAATTTGAGCACTGCCTATTGTTTAACGAGAGAAAGTTTAATTGCAGGATACACGTCTTAAGAAAATACAGAGGCGCTGAATATAAGATTGTGGATTACTTCTGTAATAGTACTGGAATTGCAAGACAAAAAAATGAATCTGGTAACCAGGCCAGCAATGGCAAAGCGGAGCGCAAGCATCGGACCGTAATGAATATGTCCCGATGCATGTTGTTTGGAAGTGGACTTAACTTGTCGTTCTGGGGTGATGCGGCCGATAAGTGCAAATACCAACGGATTTCGCCACTGGAAGTGTTGAGGGGCGTTAAGCCAAATCTCAGGGAGATTGTTACGTTTGGTTCCCCGTGTACGGTGTACAGAAACCTGGGGGTCAAAACCTTGGCGCATCGCGCGCAAATTGGCGAGATTAAAAGCAAGAGTGAAGAAACCAAGGGTTTTAAAGTCTATTTCAAGCGCGAACAAAAGGTGACCGTGACGCAGCACGTGAAGAACGTCGAGAAGCTGGATGAAGTACAAAATCGGCAACTTAAGGACGCGATAACAGACGATGACGATGATAGCGGTGTTAATAAAGGAAGCCGAAGGTTAGAAAGAGGTGCGGGCGTGTCAAGTGAAGAAAAATTGAAGATAACGACAGTCCCAAGGATCAAGATAGTCGTAACAAAGGTGCCAAGAAGCATAAGGTCAAGAAAAAAACCGCGTTGGACCAGAGACAGGCATGTGACGCGTCAATACACAGGAAGAAATGCCCAAGAAAAGAAAAGCGAAGACAACAGTGATGAAGAAAAACGACGCGAAGTGAATTTAATAACTGAAGGTGATCCACAAGTTACATGGACTCGATAAATCGCCGAAGACAGCAAGAAGTGGATTAAAGGCATGCCAGACGAAATTGCAGCGCTAGATACCAACCAAGTGTGGGATGTCGTCAAGAAGCCGATTAACGTGAAGCCGCTACACACCAAGTGGGTGTACAAGGTGAAGACTGATGCGAACGGCGAGCTGGTAAGATATAAGGCAAAATTAGTGGCCTGCTGAAACGAGAAGCGTTTCGGGGTCGACTATTAGCTGAAGTTCGCTGCAGACATGGAAATGACAACGATCATGTTTGTTTTGGCTCTCGCGCGATAGTGTAAGGTGTACGAGATGCACGGCGCTGTCGTGAAGGGGTTGAAAATTATTATAATTCCACTTAATTAACAACACAGAGAGGTAATAAGCCAGTCCTCCTTGTTTTACTTCCCGGGTACTTAGTACTTCCGTCCGAACCAACAAATCAATCAATTACACTTGGGTACACTTCGAAAGGTTGTTCCAGGCTGCCCCCCACACTAGCGCACTTCAAACGGCTGCTTCTCCACTTGCTAGGGCGTTCGCTTAACGACTTCCTTGTATTACACTTGGTTTTTGTATGGGATCAAAAAGAATGTTTTTTTACGGCCGCCAGAGATCTGAGCACTTCAAGGGAAATTTCGTTCTATTAAGTATTACTACCTCCTACATCAACGTCAATACTTTTTCACCCACTACTTTGTGGTTACTTCAGCGCTGACTTCAATACGTGGCAGTTATCGCTGAGGCCCTCTGTAACCTGATTGATCATCCTTGAGAGCTACCACTGATTCCCTCTGTAACCTGATTGATCATCTTTGACGGTTACTTCAGAAACCCTCTGTAATCTGATTGAGCGAGTTGACCGTCGCGAGTTGACCGTCGCGAGGTCACTCCTGATTGGTCAAAAATTCCACTTATTTTTCCACATTCATACCAATAACAAATAAATTAGCCGTGAGAGAGTTGGCCGTCGCATGTCACTCCTGATTGGTCAAAAATTTCATTTATTTTTCCACATTCATACCAATCACAATCAAATTAGCCGTGAGCGAGTTGGCCGTCGCGAGGTGGCCTCTGATTGGCTGAAAATAACTTTTCCACAATAAAAGACTTAACCACTTGAAAACAATCGAGAACACCCAAGCCGATCAACTGGGGCAGCCGAGGGCGCATAACTTTTCCTTGGCTTCACCGCCATGAACGGACCCGCCGTTGTACTAGTAAGTTGAGCCTGTGTCTTGACCCCCTTCTGCACTGCTGACAGTTCGTCTTCACAATCTGTTTGTCTAGTTATTGATGGGAGCAACGAGCTAATGTAACGCCACACCATTCTTTTGGAAATTCCATCTCCATCATATGTTGGACTATTGGACTCGGCATGTTGTCGGCTTCATCAGTTCAATTGCTTTGCTTTTTACTTCCTTCACATGACCGGGGTTGAAGGTGCTGCATGAGCACTTCTAATTGCATACCGGCGAGACCACAGCATCAGCCAGCTCTCCTCCAGTGAGGCGATATCTCCAACTCCCGCTATCGTAGGTGTTTCAGAAATCGCTACCGTCAGTAAGTCCTTTAAGCCAGAATAGCCAACACCACGAATGAACGTCAAAGCGCAATAATCACTCTTCAGCAATGTCGCAGCAGCACGAAGACCGTGCTGACAAAGTAAAATCCGATAGAGTCGTGACTCTTTCTCCATCTCGTTCATGACGTCAGGAGGTTCCGTTGGCGAGGCACATTCAGAGGCACTTTTTTGGTGACGAGAATCCGATTCATCGACGCCGTCACCGCTACGCATTTCACTATCCATGGCGGATGGTGAAGTCAAGCCATCATTCGACATGTCATCTTCATCTTCGCTGTCTCCATCGTTTCCATCTTCCTCGTTTGCTTCTCTTCTTCGATTTGGGCGGTATTTTTTTGTAGCCTTCCGCTGTCAATTATTCCAGCAGCTCTTGTTTCTTTCGGTTGTTCACGACCAATTTGCCCTCGATAACTGCCAAGACAGATCGAGCCTTGTTCGACAAAAGTTCAATCTGATCGTGCAATTTTTTTGCAGCATGGACTTCTTCCTGCGTTCGTAATATTCCAATAGAACTCTGTAAAACTCCTCTAAAATCTCTTTCGGGCTCTCGTATTTCTTAATGTGGACATTTCGATCAAACAGGTGCATGTTTGAAGTCGACAGTGACGACTCCAGTTTGAACTTCTTTACAATTCCTCCTGGTGCCTTTATAATATCATTCAACACATTTGGGTCCATCGAAATTGTAAAGAGCACCTTGACATCGGTGTGGTTTTCCTTGAAATCTTTAATTGTACCAGCTTCAAGCAGACTTTCCAAGAATTGTTTGTACGTTTGAGTCCTCATTTTCACGGGAAGCTCCTAAATCACAAGCGTGCTTTCATCTGTGACTTCATACAGACCCTGGACGATGTAATTGCCGGTATCATTCCCCCGTGAGATCGTCTTTTCTACTATATGAGCCGTAAACCCACGGTACCATGGCACGAGCGGAGGAACCTCGTCTCCATTTATCTTGTTTTCAGACTTTTAATGATGTCGAGTGGATTGTAGTTGGGAATGGAACTTGACCAACCCGTTCCAATCCCGTCACTGCTGTTAACGAGCACCATGGGAATGATCGGAATATACCACTCGGGTTCAATCGACTAACCATTCTTCATCCAAATATTTGAGCACATCATTGTCCAGTGAATCGTAAATTTGACACGTGAGAGGTTCCAAATTTGTGAAAATATAACGAGCATTTGCAGCATCCTTGCCACCCATTAGATGCGTACCAAACTGACCGATTGGCGACAGAAGGTGAATGTTGTTGCTTCTGACAAAATCTTGTGCCATATTCACGATACAACCTTGCAAACTTTGTTCGCCGTGGTGATAGGCAGAGTGCTCGGACACGTATCCAGCGAGTTGAGCAACTTTCAGCTCCGAAGGTTGCGCTTAAAGCAGCAGAAGAGCACTTTACGTTGTGACGGCTTGAATCCATCCAGAACATTTGGAATAGAACGTATATTGTCTGCCATGGAAAAAATAATAATCTCCTTGTTGACAAACTCAGTGTAGCCCATGGCATCAACGTCGTAGTCATCGTATGTCCCTGGTTCGTAGCCTCTTAGCCACTCCTTGCGATCCTCGACACGCTTTTTCGACAATGCCATGTCAATGACATCTTCATCGCCGTCTCCTTCGTATGTGAACCCAATCTGGTGCGTCTGTAGATCCGAAAAGTACTCTTTTGTTTCAGCTTCTGTACTTGTACCCAGACCCTTATATTACTTAATCAGCCATCCTCGTCCTTGGTTTGTCCTCTCTCGCCATGCTTCGTACTGAGGAATTGTGTAGAAGACTTCCTCAGAACGCCCTTTGCTGAACATTACATTCGGAGTGATAAATTCTTGTAAAAAACCATCAACAAGCAACAGGGACGGCCAAAAGTGGCGAATGAGGTTGATCACCAGACCCTTAATGTGACCCCCGTCGTGGTCCTGATCTGCCATGATCATCAAATGACCATATCGCAATCCCTTTGTGGATTCGTATTTCTGACCGTACTTGAGGCCGAGAATCTTCACCACGTTCTGGATCTCTTCATTCTTTATAATGTGGGAAGCATCACTTGGCACTAGTAATGAATGGAAGCATCTTGCTAGAAGACAGAAGCCTCGCACTACTAACATCGTGTTACACTAAGTGTTCGTATTGTTCTCCTATTGAAGGCATGGCACAATCTTTGTCACTAATATTCAGTGTTTGAAGGAATCACCAGCGTAACAAACGTCATCGTGCTAGTATGTAGAGTTTGGCGAGATAAAATATATCAAGCATTGATAACTACCATAGTACATATTTTATATACTGTAAATATAGCTTCCACTTCACCACAGCGCCATACCCAACGCATATGTGAAGGCGTTGGAGGATGAACATGACATATACCTCTAGGCGCCAAAAAGAATGGATATAAATTAAGAAAAGTTGGATGAACTACAAGTTGAAAACGCGCATAAAGTGGTGTTGAAGCTCAAGAAAACTCTCTACGGATTAAAACAAGAAGGAAGACAATGGAATCGATTGTTACCGGGAAAGTTCGTGGAACATGGTTATGTCCAGAGCTTTACGGACGTATATTTGTATTTCAATAAGATTATCGAAGACAAAGTGGTGGTAGAAGATTACGTCGACGATTTATTGGTTACAGGGGCCAAGAAAGAGTGTGAAAAAAATTTCAAGGAGTTGGAAGACTTAGAAATTAAAAATCTCGACACAGTTTCAAAATTTTTGGGCATGCGCATAAATTATGTTGAAAATGAAGGATATCATTTAGATCAAGAAGTCAGGATTAACGACCTCCTGGTAACATATCGCATGCAGAATTCGAATGGAGTCATAGCTCCAATTGGAGAAGGCTACAAGAACGAAGCGGTGAAAGAGCAGGAACTGCTTAAAACTTGAGAAAATAGCGCTGAACCAACAATCAAGGATTTCAGCCGCTTACCGGCAGCCTGTTTTGGATAGCGCGCTGTATGAGGCCGGATATTATTTATGCAGTGCATAAAGCCACGAGCAGGGCGCATGCGCAGGGCGTGTCTCTATCCTCCATGGAAGCCGATCTTTACGTGGCATCGGTGGTTGAATGCGAGTTCATTGACTAAAAGAAATGGCGATGGAAGTCGGACTGCAAGTGAAGCTTCCAATGATACTAAAAAGTGATAATCAAGCGGTAATTAAAACGATCGGTGGTGATGGAAAAACATCAAGAACAAAACACATTGACGTGCGAGTGAATGTTTTTGTTTCGAAAGGTCGAGATGGATTGATTACATTTGATTACGAACCTACGGATACTATACTTGCAAATATTTTTACGAAAGAAATGGTTCCAGAGAAGCTAAGGCGCATGCAACGAGGACTTGGTTTGATGACGATGGAGATGTCATTAACGGATTTCACCGGAAAGTCGAGAAGGAGTGTTGAAGGACGCGTAATTCCTGCAGCAATACGGGTCGGATGAAATGGAGTTTAGCGACTTTTCGATGAAGACATAGTGGGGAGTACTTAACTTATGTTAGGTACACCAACTTACATATATGCATATTATTAGTTTAAGTCTTAATCTTAATACTAATAAAATCACTCCAAATTTTAACCTGGTTTTCACAAGTACACAAGTGGAGTGGAGTACGCCGATTATTTGGCTGGAAGTTTATCTATTTCGTGGAGTGTGGAGATAGTTACGGTCTCTTTTCGTAGATTAACAAGTGGAATTAACGTGGAAAATAAAGTCGCGTTACGTTTATTACTGCTGTTACACTTTATGCTTTCGTTTTGTTGTGGAACTTTGCGCATAAGTACTCTTACGATAGTTGGAACGTGCACGCATCAGTACATTGGAACGAAGATGAGTGATAGCGAACAGTTGACACTCATGACACGAAGTCCTCGTAAAATTCAGAAGGTGATTGTGACGATCATGAGACAAACTATATAATTAGAAGCTGGTAGATGGTTTCATAGTCTCCCAACTTGTTTCTTCGGATAGAATTCTAGTATATTTACATTTATTTCGGATTTGGGTAAATTTCTTCACTGCTTAAACGTATGGTGCGCAATTTAGTTTTTATATAGGTTTTATTTTATTGAAATCTATTTTTTAGCTTTAAAGGTAGGTTTTAACCACCGCTAATCTTAAGAGCGAGGTGATAAAATTTCTTTTTCAATATAGAAAAAGAAATTTTAACTTTATCAAAACATCACAATAAGTATGGAAGTTATTGTCCTCAGTTGTGGTACATCCTCGTCGGTGCCGTCCATACGTTGTTGCTGAATCAAATTGAGCTGTGTATGTCTTCAAGCAGACGTCGATTAAATATCACCTTGCTTGTTGAAAACGATAAAACCAAAACTTAAAGATAACTACATCTTTGCCCTTCCAAAGTGAAAAGTTTTGTGACCAATGTGGAATGGTTAGAAACGTAAGTAATGTATAAATTTCATGGGGAATGTTAAATCGACCCCCCCCCCGCCCATTTCTACACATCGATGTAATAATGCCCTTTTTATAGGAAAAACTTATTTGCCCACCTGATTTGCTTATTTGCCCGGCACTCTTGCCCTACCCCTACCCATTCCCGGCGGCCAGCTGGCATTTAGCACTATGTTATTGCTTTGGCAGCAAACTACACCGTTCACCGTAATTAGTGTGGATGCGCTAATAGTGTGGATTCGTAAATAGTGTGGACCACACTAATAATAGGCACCCCCTTTTGCCAAAAGAAAACGATCTCACTTGCCAAAACTCACGCTCGCATCGTGCATCTCAACATTCCCTCTGTCCAAACCAATGAAAATGAACCTTGACCACCTCGAAGCGTTGGCGTCTCTATCACCCATCGTTGCTGCTCTTGCAAGGGCTCATGCGCAGGCACAGACTCGTAGAGAAGCCGTAGCTCAAGTGGAAAACAGGGATAATGTTCTTGAACAGACCAACGGCAACCATGAACAAGAACAGATTCCAAACGACAATGATGCAACGAGGAAACGCAAGCGTGCAATCCAGCAGGTTGCGTCGGTTGAAACACGCGTAAAATTCATCAAGTGGATGGTCAAAGACGCTGAAGAAAATGGAGAAAAGAGAGTTGCTGTAAGAGCAATCAATAAAGAGCTTTCAAGCTGATTTCCGTGGCGAATACAAAGTATGTGTGGGCTTGTTCTGCTAATTGGAACACAAGAAACAGTAACTTACGGCATCTACGTTCTCAATAGGCAAACCACATGAAGTGCACACGTTGGTGGAAGGATCGCGAAGGCATTCTAACTGCTACTGACGCCAGTGTCAAGTCGATTTCAACGGTTTTAAACACGGGAGTGAAGCGAGCTCAGGTGAAGGTGGCTGTTGGAGGTCGTGGTCGCCAGCGTGCCCCCTGGACGGAGGCTGCATGAACTTCTTCTCGTTGAATTTTCTCGGATGCGCGCAACTGGCATCAAATTGTCGCCGTCTCTTCTGCTCACAATTGCACTTGCCATCATTGAGGGCTCCGAAGAATGGGCGGCCGAATATGGTTCAGGTTACGTTAATCTATCGGAAAACATAGCTGTGAAAGAAAAAATCAAAACGCGTTGGGTTCAGCATTTTATGGTGAGTTCTGGCCAAGTTTGCGTTCATTTCACGCTGTTGTGAAGTTCTTCTTAAATACTTTGGCCATTTTCTTCGAACATAACGCCAACAACATCATTATAAGGATGAAAACGGGAAAACTCTCTTGCAGTCCTGAAAAGGAATTGCAAATTGGAAAGACGGTCACATTTCACATGGGTGAACTCCACCGTGGTTTCACTGCTGGAACATTGGATGAAAATCTCATCCGAAACATGAATGAGACTCACTTCGTTATCAATTTTGGTAACGGGCGCACACTCGGATTTCCTGGAGATTCTGATGTGAAATATGCCGATGTTGTTTCCGATGGGGGGGAGGGCATGACGATGGTGGTCAATCTTACCGGAGGGCCAAACTCCCAAATCTCAAAGCCGATGCTCATATTTCAAAATGCAAAACGATCATATCCCATTCAAGGCTTGCAGGACGACGTTCCTGGCGTCACTTACCGAACTGGACCGAAGAGGTGGTGCGATAAAACGGTACATTCAATATTTTTATTATGTTTTTCTTTGCTATTACTGAATGCGGTTGAACTTTCCACAGTTTTTTCGACGTGGTTTAACGAGCAACGTGGACACCGTCCCGATCCTTATGGCCGCCAGCTTCTCGTCTACGTGGACAACTGTGGTGGGCATAATGGGTCCCCACAGTTGAAACAAGTGCTTGAGCAAGCGAAAACTGAGCTGCGTTATTTCCCTCCGTGCGCATCACACCTTGTGCAACCATGCGATTCTTTTGTTATCTCAAAAATAAGGATGAATGGAGAAGGCTTTGGGAGGAGGAAAAGTGCAGGATGGGGCGGGAAGGAGAATGGTCCAATGAGGTCCGGAAGGATGGCGCGTGGTCCGGCAAGTTGAAAAACCCAGGTAAAAATTTTTTCCTGCAACTTGCCGCAAAATCAGTGCGAAACGTGAATTCCATGCGGGACAGGAACGGTCTTACGTATGCTTGCAAGGCTATGATTCGCTGCGGCCTTGCGCTGGACATTTCTGGAAGATGGCATACGGAGCAGTTGTCACCAGAGCTGCAGGAAATTATTGCAAAGCACCGTGACCACTTCGACTGCAGACCTGTAGAGCCTTATTGTAACCAAAGGCAGGAAGCGACATGAGATGAAGATATTTTTTTTGATTTTAATAAGAACCTTGTTTTTTTCTCCTGTGCACAATTTCAATTTGACTTGAAGCTGCCAGTGCCTGCCCCTCGATTCCGCTCACGCAAAATGATTCACAGTGTACTAGCTTCTTATCATTTGTTGAAAGTCCACACCAATTAGGAATATTCGAATTTAGTGTGGACCATACTATATTTGCAAGCACGGGAATATTTTGGATTCGGAAATAGTGTGGTCCACGCTAATATTGGTCTCCGTCGAATATCCGGGAGGTTGAGAAATAGTGTGGTCCACACTAATTACGGTAAACGGTGTAACGAGCATGCAAGCAACGTCGAGAGTGCACTCTACTTTCGCACTTTATCTAGTTTGAAGGGAAAGAATACATCTTAATATATATTGAGAATGGTTCGCAAGTTGAGGTGATGATGATAGATCGTCGCGGGGCGAAAAAGAGCCTTGTGTGCCAAATGACTGATAGTACATAGCGCGAACCATCATACTCATCGTAGTACTATAAAGCCCAAGGAGCGCCGAGTGATTGAGCACTTGTGCCATGTTCTGCAGCCGCTTGGTGGGATCAAACTCTAGCATTTTCGAAAGCAAGTCCATCGTAGCTTAGAGGTGGGAGTCCATCCCCCAAGACTTGAGCACACCACAACAGCCCATTGCTCTGACCGTTTTAAACTCCTGACTCGTTTGTGATGCAAACTCTATCAATGGAGCTCCAGTGAGCAGCATAAAAAGAAGAATACCCATCGACCAGACGTCGGACACCACGGGGCTGTAGCTCACTTGAGCTGCGACCTCAGGGGCCATGTACTGTGCATTAGCTACAAAGTCGCTCGTTTTCGTATTCGTTTTTGTGCTAAGTCCAAAGTCCCCAATTTTGTAAATCCCATCGTGGGTCACAAAAACGTTCTCAAGGGAGACATCACGGTGCTCCATGTTACAAGTTTAGAGATATTTTAGAACCTCCCCATTTAGTTGGGCAGGTTTAAGCCATGTAACGCGCGTGCTGTAAGGGCCTCTTCATTACACTTGGACCCCGACTCTACCCGGCCTTGGATTCGTGTCCACTGCGGGACTCGAACCCCTGACCTCCCGGTCCCGTGGTGGGACCTAAACCACTGCACCACAGGGTCGGTCATGTTACAAGTTTAGAACGAGCTGATTATTGCTACGTCGTATGTTGACACAAGGTTGACGAACCAGATGACGACACGTCGTCGGCATCGGTAGAAGAGACGTCACAACCATGTGGAACTTAGCCTTCGAAAGTGACGATGTATTAAAGCTAAAGTGCAAGTGGATGAAAGCGATGGTGTATCCGTACAAATTGATATTTGTGAGTAGGCTTTAGTTGCTCGCGAGCCATCGTCACTGTCGAAGGCTAAGTCGACGGTCATTAGCTCTAACTTATTTACAATATAAAAAGGGCGTTGTTACATCGATGTGTAGAAATGTGCGGGGGGGGGGTCGAATTAACAATTGGGGGGGTCGATTTAACATTCCCCAATTTCATAACTATTGTAACTAAACTGAAAGCTATTCAACCAAAGTGAAATGAAACAATTAAACAAAAATGTATCCAAAGTATCTACATTCCATACTGCACGATTCGATGCGGGCAGCGACGAAGAGTGCATAAATGCAGTTAATTGTTATCGAGAAACCAGATGGCTATCTTATCGATAATGTTGATAGCTTCATCAGTGGCGCCATCCAGCAGGAGCATGCGATGATCTTAAACCGCAGGTGCTCATGGTAAAAATATACGTCTTTCACGCATAAAAGATTTTAATCGATGTGAGGCAAGAACATCTGTACTTTTCGTATTTATTGGGTGCAAATTTTACTTTGGTTGACAAGTTTTCACTTTGGTTACAATAGTTATGAAATTTATATATTATTTCACTAAATATTTCACATTGGTCACAAAAAAATTCACTTTAGACGTGGTAAAATGAAGGTTATAATACCCAGGCCACTGGGTGAGTTCCAAAAACCTGACAAATGCCAATTTTAAATGCGGCTTAAATGTGACTGGTACTCACAATTTATTGGGGCAGCTAAATTTATCAAGTCGTTTTGTCTTCTCGACAAATTTAACAAGTTACCAAGGTGCTGTAAATTTTCCTATCACGTGTTTCCACCGGCAACAACCTCCCAGAAGTTGGTTGGTCTCTGAAACCATGAGTTATTTATGTAGACAGCATCCTAATCTACACGTCACTCACAAGTGACAGATGGTGTCATATGTCACTTTCGCTTGACAAACGGCAAACCAATCCACAAGTTCACTAACATTACAAATTGCTATGCACTTAGTGTGCCTCCTCACGTAAAACATCACGTATTCCAAACATGTCAGGGAGTAGTGAAAAAAAACAGCCTAAGTATCTCGACAAGAACTTTGCACCAGCTGACATCAATAGTCTATTAGAAATTACAAAGAAAGTACTCCCTCGAGGACCTTAGCAATGGGATGAGGTTGCTAATTACTTCAACAATGGTGAGCACGGCGACTCACATCGTACCGCTGACGCACTTAAGGAAAAAATATAACCGTCTATAGAACGCCAAGGTTACCACCAGTGACAAAAATGACCTAGTTGTAAGGAAAAAGGCAATTCGGAAATCGATCGAAGAGCAAAGCAATGTTTTCGAGTCCGAGAGCAGTGCAAGTCTGGATATTTTGCCTGAGAATGCGGTATGCATGATCGAACTTGCGTTACAGATTGTGCTCCGAGAAATCTACCACTGGGAATAGGTTGCAGGGATGTACAATGTTGTTACAGGCCGAGGATACGCTTCCCAAGTGCAGAAGACTTGAAATCGCAATTTCTCAAGTTTACAAGGCGTCTAAAGCCTACCGGTGATGCTGATTCTCCCAAGAATATTCGCATTTGCGCTGGACAATTGAGAACGAAACAAGTTGTGGCGATATGGATGCTGAACGGGACACTGAGAATGTGGACTTCTCAGGCTACCGTGAACTACAGCTAAACTTCGAAACTGAAGATCAAGGGACTAATTATGAGGACGTCGTCTATGAAGAACGTTACTATCAGGAAACTCATAATCCAGAAGCGGATTGTCAGGGGACGTATACTCCGGAGGATGGCAGGCGATCTCCCGTGACAGGCACGCCATCATTGGAGCATACAGCCACTGCCTTTGCTTCAGCAAAGAAGCAAAAAAGAAACCGCGGAAGGACAACCCCCGTTCGCCAGGAAAGTCTGGCCCCCGAATCAAGGTTTGGGCGAACGCGCATACAGATTGACAATGCATTAAAGCAAATAGCGGATTCAATAAACAAATTTCCTGCCAAGGAAGAGCAAGAGGAGAATAGCTGTAAGAAAGTTAAAAAAAACATCCAAGATCTTATGCTGATGCAGATACAAATGGGAGCAGCGTTCGGAGGATCGTTTACTGAAGGAAAAGAGGCGACTGGAGAGAGAGCGTTGGGAATGTGATCGCGAAGAGCGACGGAAGGGGCAAGGACAAGCTCAAACGCAGCACACTCAGCTGATGATGGCACTTCTTGGCAGAAAGTTGAATAAGGAAAACTGATAGCGTTATTACATATCAATATAACATCAGGTCTTAATTTTTCGTTCATATAAATAAATATTATAGATGTTACGTTTGTGGTTTCAAAGACGAATCTATGACTGGAGGTGAAAACACGTTACGTATCTGGCTGATGTTCGTTCGTCGGACACGGTACTTGTAGAGTCGATGGATTTTGTACAGTCGACGTCTACGAACATCTGGATTATAGGGTAAACGTTGTAAGAGACGTTAAAAACATTTGTCGACACTCATCATACCCCATTCTGCGTCCTGGCGAATTGAAACAAAGGCGCTGTTTACAGCGAGCACCTCGCGTTCATCCGCGCCCTGCGCAACAGCGCGCTCCAAGTCCCCGCGTTTAAGCGGTGTGACAATGCAACTCTTCATGTCACCGCGAACAGGAACGCAGAATCGGCGAGAACACCGTATCTCTTAAGGGTAAGGCGCAGATTACGCAAGTTATCATGAAATATGTGGCTTTTTTCGCCATCGTTCTAACTACTAGGGCAGTTATGCTTCATCGAAAAGATGCATCCATTCGCCCCATAGGCAATTGTACCAGTCCCAAACACCGAATGCACAAACCGTTATACATATCGTTTTGCAAGTCACGGTTGCTGGGCTCTGAAACGCGATAGTCCTCTCCATCGATGAAACCGAACTTGCGGCAAACAATCGCGATCGTTGATCCAAGAGGCCTACAACTTCTTCTCATCCCGACGGCCACCTTATCTACGCATCGATCATGTTGTCCAAGGCATTTTTTAGAGCCATTTCCGCGTTCGGCAGTACGCGGGATGCCGTAGGTACTGTCACGCCAAAAAGTACGCACAACGTCTTGCGTTCTGACGTACTATCATAACTGCTCGGCAACAACGCCAGTACACTTTGCTTTTCGGTAAGCCTGTTAGGTCGTCCAGCACGACCTGGGCCAGATCGCACGACGTAGTGACGTGCAAAGGCACAAGTCAGTCGTCGAACGAGGATCGAGCGTGTCCAACTTGGTGAAGAAAATCGGCGTCACGACCGTGAGGTTCAAGTACTTTGATGCCAAGGAGAGGCCAGGGCTGGTACTAATGCATTGGATCCTTTAACTGTTTGTTGGCGTATGGTCATTCGGATACAGTACAGTCCCAGAGTTGCTTGCTCCGCGTACAAGGCCATCAAGCGGTGTCGTTTTCTCTCCACTTTCTACGACTGCTTCTCCTGCGCAAGAGCCGTAAGTAGTAACATTAATGTTACCGCCATACCTTTGTGGTGAAGTAGAGTCTCTATTTATGACATAAAGAAGATGATCCGCGGCTGTTATTAATTCATGGTATATTCTTCACGCCAAGACCATAATACTAGTGCGATGTTGCGGTTTAAAGCTGAAAGCATCGGTGGCCATCTTCTTCTCCAATAGTCAATGATCCTTGGCGACAAAGATCGTGTTGAACCTTCATCATTAGTGCCAAGCGGCGCACCTCTCGCTTACACAGCGTCTCATCAAAGTCTTGAGCCTTCATCATGCGAATAACGTGAAAATTATGGCTTGAGCGACTCGAACGAAGAGAATAGTGAGCCGGATAGTGTGTGGATCCGAGGACACACGACTTCTGTAACAGGGTTACATTTGGTTACATTTGGTTATGTTGTGTATATAAGTACACTACGGTTGAGGTCAGTATTGACCGGTCCGAAAGGTTTGGACTTATTGTTTATTTTAACCAATCAGGACAGGAGCCCTTGGTGGAGGCGTGGCAGCCAGCCACGTGTTAGTAAACAGGTGGTGTACACTACATTTTGGCTAGGTACGAATTTGGTAAGTTCTACTTAGTATTACATATAGTTTACATTAGTTTAAATTAATTTAGGCTAATTACATATTAAATATACATTCAGTTTACATTTCACTCAAAGACTGCTAGGCGCACGACCTCGACCGGTCGCGCGCGCAGTGAGTGTTGTAGTGTAAGGGAAGTCCTTCTCTTAGCTACCCCCTTATTAAGGGAGCCTTTATCAAGGCGTTATCTTGTGCTACTTGTAAACCAAAGGAAATATTGGCCCCGAGTAAGAGAGTACTCTCCTACTAAGCCTTTTTATAAGGGCGTATCGGGTAGCGGCACATCGCCGCTTCAGGAAGTCTTCCTCTGTGCGCTAGCTGCACCGTGCGTGTACGCACCGGCTACAGATGGTAGCACTTGTAGTCAATCCAACACCTGTGTTGGTATGCTACGGCATCCTCTGCAAAGGATGAATCAGGACGATTGGGAAAGGTTAATCCTCGTCCAGCAGGAAGCCTTTAACAGGCTGTTATCCATACTGGGTGACGATGGCATGCATCTCCTAGTGGAGCAGGGCCTTGAGGCCGTAAAGGCGAGGGTCAATGCCCTCATTGTCCATGAGGCGAGTTGTAGTGGAAGTCATTCCACGACCACGGGGGTGCCCCCCCGTTGTCCTTTAAGATAAAGGAGTTCACCGGTGAAAAGGGCGATAACCTTTATGTGTGGCTACGAGAGGTCGAAACGGCCTTCGCAACAGCAAACGTGATCGCTGATCACTTGCAAGTGGGACTTGCACTGAACCATCTCACGGGTAAAGCCCGTACATGGGCGTTTACGTGTTCGGACTCGGTCAAGAACGTGTTCCCCACCTGGGAAGTCCTTAAGAAAAAGCCTGTGGACATGTATGCAACGCCTGATCTGGTTTTCCAGAATCAGCTGGCGTTTATGAGGTGCCGTCAGGGCACTAGGGACTTGGAGACGTACCTCCAAGAACTGAAGGCCCAGTTGGCAGGGATGTACGCGAAAGCGTATTCGGGCGATGTGTCCATTCCCGTGTTCATGGGAGACCTGAAAGAAGAGCCATCACGTTCGGAGCTCTTCAGATGCCGACCCCAATCCCTGGGGGAGGGGTTTAAGATGACGTTTAACGCCAAAAGGTACTTTCGTTCCTCTAAGGTGGGTCCCTAACCCATGGACCTGAGTCAGGTCGAAGCGGAGGAGAAACATTCCGCTAATAGTCACGCTGACTCTTCTTCACCGGGTTCTGAAGCGGAGCTTCAGGCTATGCATCAGCGGCAGGGGCCGCTGAGATGCTTCCTGTGTGGGATCATGGATCATCTGAGGATCAGATGTCCGAAAAATCCCCAGCGAGACACTCGCTACAAGGGACCAAGGGTGGGGAAAAAGCCCTTGTACAACGTCGGGAAACGACGGCTCCCAGTAGGTGCGGGACGCCCTACTGGGGGACCACTCAGTGCTGTTAAGCCCCAGGGTAGGGGACGACAGCACAAATCCCCGACGGAAACGGTGCTTTCTAGCACCGAGTTGGTGTATCAGCCAGGTTTTTCTGCTGGTAGTCCTTGCGGACGTGAAAGGATTTGATAAGCCTTGGAGAGTCTTGATAGACTCTGGAGCGTCTGACAATTATGTCAGACGAGCTTCTGTGGATAAGAGTCGGCTGTATGCCGAGGCCCTAGAGGCACGTTCTCGTGACGTTGTCACGGTCGGTCTTGCGACGGGCGTACAGGTTTCTGTACCCAAGGTCTCTATTGACCTTAAGCTGAAGTTTGCAGACTTCGACAGCTTAGAACGTTGCCTAGTCCTAGATTTGGACTCGAAGTATGACCTCATTCTGGGAATGAAGTGGCTGGAACGCCACGAGCCATGGATAGACTGGAAGTATAAATCCATTGGCTCAACGCACCCGCGGTCGGGTGAAGCAATGGCGATTCATGAACCCACCTTTGCTCGATCGCAAAAGTGATTCTGGCGATAGATGCCAAAGATTGGGATGTCTGAGATGATCAGTTCTAATGAGGTCAAGGAAGTGTTCCTTGACGAGGGGGATTCGGAGGTTAATCCCCTCGCCGATATAGGCGAGACTGGTGAGTCGCCAGTGGTAGAGGTGGATTCCTCTGAGGTTAAGCGCTAGGTGCTTCCTAGAGAAGAGACCCATAGTTCGTCTCTTATTCAGGTCGGAATTGATTCCGACCTCGCCGTGTTCGGCGAAAAAGTTGCGACTCCAGTGGTAGGGGTAGGGACCCCTGTGGTTAAGCGCGAGGCGCTTCCAAGCGGAGAGACCCGTAATTCGTCTCTTCCGCATGTCGTAATTGATTCCGACCACGCCTTATTAGAATATACCGGTGATTCACCGGTGGTAGAGATAAAGACCTCCCTCTGTGGTTAGGCGCGATGCGCATCCAATAGATGGGGCAATTGACTCCCCCATCTAGGTCCCGGGTTGAGTTCCGAGGACAGTAGTCAGCAGTACTATCGGATTCTGAATAGCGTGACAGGTGATGCCACAGAATGAGTAAGCCTGGAACGGTTGCCTGGGGTAGGCGAACTGTTGTCGTTGGAGGAGATGGCCTTCAACGAGTTTGAGACTGCTGTGAAATCAGGTGAAATCGACGAGGTTCTCGTATGCGTCCGGAAGAGGAGTTGAACTCCTCATCCACGATGGACGAGTCAGTTTTGGTGCAAACACTCCGCGGGTGGTTGGTCCTCATGATGAGGAAATGAAGTATAGAGTCCTCTTTGAGGCACATGACGCCCCTACTGGGGGTCATTTAGGTCGGGATAAGACCTACAGTGCTTTAAGCGCTTTGTATTTTTGGCCCAAAATGTATAAGTGGGTCGGTGCGTATATTCGCACCTGTGAAACGTGTCAGAGGGTTAAACCCTCTGCAGCGTCAGCTGCGCCTTGGCGAGCTTATATATCCGTTCCGACGGAGTGTTGGAAATTCATTAGTATGGATTTTATCTTCGTTTTTCCGAAGGATAAGGCCGGTAACACCGGCATATTGGTCTATGTAGACCGTTTGAGCAAGATGGCTCACCTGGCGGCGGTTCCAGAGTCCATTGATGGACAAGCAACAGCGAAAGTGTTCCTAGACCGTGTCTTTCGACAACATGGTCTACCTGATTCCGTTGTATCGGATCGTGATCCCCGTTTCACTAGACAGTTTTGGGGCGCGCTGTTTAAGGTGCTAGACCAAGTTCCTTATGTCCACTGCGGATCACCCGCAGACGGATGGGCAAACGGAACGCGTTACCGCGTTGTCGAGGATATTCTCCGGAGTTTATGTCCGGATTCTCCAAAGAGTTGTAGTGAGATGCTTGCTATGGCCGAATTTGCTATTAACAATTCGGTCCATGCATCTACGGGGCTTACCCCGTTTTACGTGAAAGGATTAGTGAATCCGAGGGTTCTGTTGACGCCACGTGTGTTTGGACCAGGGCTTGAGGGGGGAAGATTCCCCGATGTCAGCCCTGTATCTGTGCGCATGCACATCGATAAGTTTTTAAAGACGCGCCTTAGTGTCTTACGACACGTTTGCGATGCCATGGCGGAAAGCCAAGACATGCAAAAGGAACAGGCCGACCGCAAGGGTCGACGTAACGAAAGGGCGTACAAAGTAGGAGATAGTGTTTTATTAAACGCGAAAAAACTTCCTACACATGCAGTTTCGAATTTGTTACGTAACAAACTGCGCCCCCGGTTTGTGGGGCCTTTCAAGGTGCTAGCCAGAAAGGGCTTGGCGTACACCTTAGATATTCCGAAGGCGATGCGTACGCATCCAAAATTCTATGTAGGTATGCTTAAGCCATACCAGAACCCGGAGGCGGGTTCCCTCTTGGAGGGAGTTTAAAAGGCAGGTAGCCATAAGAGCCGTAAGACACGGCAGGGCGGAGTAAGTCTGACAGGGTGAAAATGCGACCACAAATCTCCGCAACAGTCGACTCGAGAGATTCAAGCCGCCTCTCGAAGCGTTCAGTGGCATCCCACTCATTGCGGAGTTCCTCGTGGACATCATGGATGCGACGGCTGTCTCGATCACAGCGCTAGCGAAACTCACGTCGCAATTGCGCGACCTCCTCCTCCAGTTCTCGATTCGGAGGGTACCCCACATTACCATGTGGAGCGTCTGATGGCGCGACGCCATCATCGGGGTCAAAACCAATATCTGGTGAAGTGGAAGGGTTATCCACACTCACAGAGCTCGTGGGAGTCCGAGACTCCCCTGCGGCAGGATTGCCGTGACGTCGTGGACGCTTTCGAGCGGGAGAATCCCGCTGCGGATAGACGACCAAAGGGGCGCAAGAAGCCCCTTCACTCCCAGTAGTTTGGAGTTCGCCGGAGGCAGGTGTGGTGCTCACACTGCTCTCTGGCACCGCGTTGGGGTCAGGTGCGCTGGCATAGCGCGTGCGATAAGGGGCACGTAGTTGCCCCATCGCTTTGGCTCTGGCAAACGCCATGTGCAACACCCTCTCAACCCGAACGTCACGGGGAGAATAGCTGTCGTGCAGCTGAGTGAAGCTAGTGAGGAGTTTCTCCTCTTCCGCCCAAGCGCGGAATTTCTTTTCTGCATCTTCGGCAGTCTCTCCGGGAAAGAAAACGATAGGAACCTCGTGGAGGTTCTCAACAGGGGCACCCTGTGCCTGCAAAGGCGCTCTCGGTATGAGACGCCAGTGAACTGCTTCTGCGCGAGCAGTTGTTCCCGGAGTTTCTCCCGGCGTTCGCATTGATACGGCTGTGAGCCGACGAGCCACGAGTATAGAATGCTAAACCATTCCTACCACAGTCCTAGCCCATTTTGGGAGGTCACGAGGACCGTCAAAATTATGTGCCGCCCTTGGCAGGCACTTGGGCCGCTTAACGCAGCCTTTCGTGCCTGTGCGGCAAGTTGATTTTCTTGAGCTGCATCCAGCTCATTGGTGATGATCGCCTTCGGCGATCCGGATGTATCATCCGACATTGGCAGAGGTGGCGCACTAGCTAGTGCATTTTCCCCACGTGGGGGAACGGATTGGGTTCCCGACATCGCCGTTCGGCGTTGTCGGAGTGGTCAGTCATTGGGGAGATATCCCCAAGGGCATCCACTTCCGATTAATCGGAATATTCGACCTCCTCTTCTTGTAGAGAATCCTCAGCACCACTAAAGGTGCTCATGATAAGCCAGAAGTTCTGGCAGTTGGAGTTCTCCAACTATAATTGAATATTGCGTAAGCAATAGTCTTGATGGGGAGGATGTACTAGGGTTACATTTGGTTACATTTGGTTATGTTGTGTATATAAGTACACTACGGTTAAGGTCAGTATTGACCAGTCCGAAAGGTTTGGACTTATTGTTTATTTTAACCAATCAGGACAGGAGCCCTTGGTGGAGGCGTGGCAGCCAGCCACGTGTTAGTAAACAGGTGGTGTACACTACATTTTGGCTAGGTACGAATTTGGTAAGTTCTACTTAGTATTACATATAGTTTACATTAGTTTAAATTAATTTAGGCTAATTACATATTAAGTATACATTCAGTTTACATTTCACTCAAAGACTGCTAGGCGCACGACCTCGACCGGTCGCGCGCGCAGTGAGTGTTGTAGTGTAAGGGAAGTCCTTCTCTTAGCTACCCCCTTATTAAGGGAGCCTTTATCAAGGCGTTAGCTTGTGCTGACTTGTAAACCAAAGGAAATATTGGCCCCGAGTAAGAGAGTACTCTCTTACTAAGCCCTTTTGTAAGGGCGTATCGACTAAGTAGCGGCACATCGCCGCTTTAGGAAAGTCTTCCTCTGTGCGCTAGCCGCACCGTGCGTGTACGCACCGGATACACTTTTCGTTGCCTTTATCATCGCGATTGGACCCGCCGTTGTGCTTAGAAGCTGCGCATGTGTCTTGGCTTTATTTGGCGGTGCGGCTGGTTTCGTTTCATGGTCTGGTTCGCTTGTTACGTCCCGCGCCCTATCGCCCCTTGCCGCGACTGACGCTTCCGATTGAGTGTGTTGTTAAATATTGGAAGTAAGGAGGAACATTTTCGACCAATCAGAGGCGACCTTGAGCAGCCATCTCGCGTCGGCCGTCTCGCGCCTATTGAATGGTGATTGGTATGAATCTGGAGTTTCTATGGAGCTTTTCAGCCAATCATAAGTGACTTTGGTCGGCCGTCGCGCGACCATTCGGATTAAGGAGGGTTTTCGAAGTAACTGTCAAACATTGGAGTCAGAGCTGAAGTAACCAAAAAGTAGTGAGTAGCAGAAGTGTTTGATTTCGTTATAGGATTTGGTAATATTTAATAGATTCGAATTTCCCCTGAACAGCAACAGTCTCTGGCGGCCTCCTATAAATTCTTCTTCTGTATTCTTATACAAAAACCAAGTCTAATTCAAAAAAGTCGTTAAGTGAGCACCTAAGCAAGGGAAGCAGCGGCCTTTTGAAGCTAGCTAGAGTTGGGGGGCAGCCTAGAGCTATTCTGGAAGTGAGTTCCTAGTGTGTTTGGTTAACTTGTGGTTCGGGAGGTAGTATTAAGGACCCGGGAAGTTAAACAAGAAGTACTGGATTATTACCTTGTTGTGTTGTTAATTAAGTGGAATTATTAAAATTTTCAGTTCCTTCACGACACCTTAGCATTAAATATAGGCAAAGCAGTGTACTTTTTTATTTGTACTAGACTTTTGCTAAGTTTTGTCAACAAGCGAATCTGTACTGATATTTGTGAGGATTGAGGATTTTGGAGACGTTTAGACGGGTCAACGCGTTGCTATTTACAACCACAAATTTGATTTGCATGGAACGGGTAAACTATATTTAAAATTAACAATTATCGGGGGTTTTGAAGTCACCTACTGATGAGCACCCCAAAAGGCTTGTATTGCTCGTGTCATCTGATCATGCCATATTGTAACACCGTGAGTTCCAAGTGGATGTACAATATTTCAACATTTTAAACCTTTTGCGCTGACTGCTCTCCTGTCATATGATTCCGTCGGTACTCGTGGTCACACAACTTGTGACTTGTCTATTAATTCCACCGTATGCCAGTGGTGAAAGGCCAAGCGCCTAGCTGTAACATGTGTTACACTTGAGCCTCCCACCCTGTTTCCCGGTACTATGTTCGTCCGTGTGAAACACAAAGGGTGAAATCTGCCCCTCTAAAGATCTCCCCAATATTGGTTGTACCTTTACTTTCTTCATCGTTAATAGGGTTGCCTTCTTAATCAATTACTTTTCAATTGTCACTGGAATGGAAGTCCTAAGCCCCTATAAAGGGCGGCTCTGCTGCGCTATCTTGTGGCGAGACGTCTCTGACGTGGTTTGGTTTGTCGAAATAAATAATTTTTGCATATGCATAACATGTCAAACCTGCGGAGGTACCTTGGCGTCTGCTATCCCGGTCAGCGGCACGAAAAGTCGAGATCGTGACACCCGTTGAAAAATGAAGCTTCAGCGTTAATATAGCTGGCTCGCGAAAAATTTAATACACGTCTGTGATGGACGATTAAGAGCAGAGCTGACCAGATTAACGATCAGGTCAGAAATCACGACATCGAGCGAAGGTCGAGGATGTAGCTATTCATAGACCGAGTCAAGCGGGTTATAGACACACGGTGGCCGAGTTAATTTGGGATCATGCCGTGAGATTAATCACTAGTATAGCGTGTTCCCGATAGTTTATGTCTCCATCTCAAGGTTGTGAAGAGTTTTACTCAGCCACCGTACCTCTTCTTTGCTTACAGATGATTCGACATCGTTCGACTTTTCTAAAGCACTGTTTCCCAAAGACAGCTGGAAAAAGCCACTCACCCAAGATGAATGTTTGGAAGTGGAAAAGATTTTGGACGTCCGGTCAGGTCGAAAAAAGACTTAAATACGGGCGTACCTATCGCGAATTCGTTGCGAGAGAAAGGGCTACGGCAAAAGTATTCAATTTGACAAATTGAACCTGAACTGTGGGGCTTTAACAAAAGTGTTTAGGAGACCGAGCTAGTCGAAACTGGTTGAGCGTTAGGACACAAGTAGGTGCCAGCAATCGATCATTATGCTTAACGCCTTCACGCTTTTCTTACACCTGCCCAGAATTTAGCCACGAACACGTTCGATCTCTATTTTCGACCAATTAAGTGTTGACACGAAAATTCCTGAGCCACGTGAGTGGGCGAGCAGGTATTAATTGATGTGATCAAACTACGATGAAGTGTGTTTACCGTGAACTAAATGATGAATGCTATGGGTTTGATCGATATTTATATACAAAAAAGACTTGGGTAATAGACGAATGGTTAAAAGGTTTATATTTTTTGGATGTCTTAGATAAAACAAGGGACCGACTAGGTGCACACACCCCATTTGCTACGTGCACACCCCACTCCCTCTTATGTCCAAATGCGTCAAATATGAGTAAGTTTTGGGAGGCTAGTTTTAGGGTATAATATTTCCAAATATAGCTATAATTTCACAGCCACTTCGTGGTTCATGATTTTTTTTGAAAACTCTAAATTCTGAAAGACCGTGACGCTGCTGCTGCTGCTAAGGGTGAATATTATGTGCGTACCAACTTGGATCAAAAGTGGAATCGCAAGCGCATGACCATTTACGAGCGCGATATCGTTATGGCCAATCTATTGCCTCTCTATGACGAAGACGAGATCTGGAAAACACACATTAAAGGCTGATCTCGCAATTGAGGCTGTCTTTGAAGACTTATCCCTTAATCACAAGGTTCTATCCGATCTTGAAAATTACGTGTCCGAAGAATGTGTTATTGCGACCAATACGTCTGCTTTGCCCATTGCTGACATTGCTTCTGCTTGCAAGCGACCAGAAAACGTGATTGGCATGCATTACTTCTCACCTGTACCAAACATGCCGTTGTTGGAAATTATTCGTCATGCCGGTACAAGCGACGATACCTCTGCAAAAGCGGTTGATCTGGGGCTTCGCCAAGGCAAGACAGCTATCGTGGTGAAGGATGTTCCGGGATCTTACGTGAATCGGTGCCTTGGATCGTACATTGCTGAGACGTTGGCTTTGGTAAGTGATGGCGTGGAACCGGCGAAGCTAGACAAGCTTATGACGAAGTGAGGCTTGCCGGTTGGTCCGATAACTCTAGCTGACGAGGTAGGCCTTGACGTGGCCTATCACGTTAACCAAACGCTGTCGAAAGCACTAGGAGTGCGCATGGAGGGAGGCGATGCTAGAATGTACGAAGAAATGATCGGACAGGGATTTTTAGGCAAGAAGTCCGGGAAAGTTTTTTTTTGTGCAGCCTCCGAAGGGTAAAAAGAACAAGAAAACTGTTAATGCTGACGCCATGAACCTTGTGAAGAAGTTCCAGAAGAACGATCTAAAGCTCAGCGACGAAGATACTGTTATCCGTCTTATCTCGCGTTTTGTAAACGAAGCGGTCCTTTGTGTACAGGATGATATTATAGCGTCACCGACGGAAGGCGACATTGGCGCCGTGTTCGTCATCGGTTTTCCGCCTTTTATTGGTGGACCGTTCCGCTATGTCGACAAAAATTGGCAGCACTCAAATTACGGAGATGATGCAGCGCTACGCCGACAATATTGCGAGTAATTACTTCGCCCGCTACTGCAAGATATGGCCAAAACCAACAAAAAATTCCACTCGACTTAAGAATGACTTGTCAGTCGATAATGAAGATAGCATTTAGCGGTTGAAAAATCTTTTAATGCGAATATTCAATTAGTCGGCTTATGTACTGGAAGTGAACGCTTGGCACCCAATCTTGAATGTAGAAGTTCAAGGTTTGTGTGTCGTAAATGAGAAAAGTAAACTAATTTGTTTCGTGACAGCTGCTGCGGCTTCTCGCCGAGTTAGAGGCCGACAAGTGGGAAATCGACCTCAGTCAACAAAAAACTTCTGTAATACTTTGTGCCTTGTAGCACTAAATCTACAGCAATCTCTGACCCAAGATCAGATAGCAACACGCAATGCATTTTACGCTCTTTTCTTCGCGGCTTTTACCAATGTGTTAATCTCGATCTATCCAGCAAGTTCCGCCGCGGTTTTTCACCAATTAGGAGATACCCTTCACGTTGTCTTCCGTCCCGCTGCCACTCGCACTGCTTGCTGCGTTTTTCTTAAGCGATTGCTTGTTCTTCGTGCAGATTTTTGCCTCAACTTCCGTTTTTGCTCTCTCGTAATTGCTGTAGCACTTTCGTAGAAGAGATCAGCAACGTATCCGACGCATGTTTACTTAAGATGTTACTAATATCTATCGCAACAGTTCGTCGTGCATTAAGATGGACATTTCGAGTGCCTCCTCGAGATTCGCTTACTCCATCTATTCCTGCTTATAGAGAACACTAAGTTTCATAAACTGCGCTTCATGTCATGCTCGGCATCAGCGTCTACAATGTTGACGAGCACTGCCGACCGTGTACTGTCTATGACAATCGATTTGTGTATTAACAACATAACCACCTCGAGAACATTCTAGAATGTTCGCCGAATCGTGTAGACTGTTCGTCCACGATCTAGAACATTCTAACTGAGATACTGTAGGGATCAGCGTAGGTAAAAACGATAGCCAACTAATCTCACTCTCCAATTTTACGCGTGTCGAACAGGTTATGAGCCCAAAGCTCTAACTCTGTAATTGATAGAAGACCTAGACCTCTAGAAGAAGACCACGACCACGACGACGAAGACCCCGTCAGACCTCCTTGGCAGTGACAACTTCTTTCATGGGGTGATTTCGTCACATTATACTTTCTGAAACCAACCAACTTGGTTTGGCCCGGGATCGAACCCGGGACCTTCCGGTCCCGCAGCGAGTAGTGAACCACTCGATCACGGTCGGATTTCTTTCATGGGAGTTCAACATGCGAATGAAGTTGGCCAAGAAGGGCCTGCTACTGTACGCGGAGGAGAACTAGACGGAGGAGCAGATGAAGGATGCTACTTGGAGAGCCAACGACTTGCGTGCTTTTGCGATCATCGCGCAGGGCATCGAGTTGGAGCATCAGTCGAAGATCCGGCAAGCGAAGACGGCGAGGCAGGCATGGCTCACGCTGCACGACTACTACAATAGAAGAAACATCCAGAACCGAATTACGCTCACGCGACGAGTCCATGAGCTCAGAATGGAGGAGGGCGCCAGCATGGCGAGCCACCTTGACAAATTTGGCGAGTTGGTGGTGGCGATGGAAGCCGTGGGTGACAAGTTGGACGTGGATCGACAGCTGGTGATTCTTCTGGTCAGTCTCCCAGCAGAATACGACACGATTGTGTCTGTGATCGAGAACACGGACCTGACCAAGATGTCACTGGATGAAGTCAAGGAGAAGTTACTAAAGCAGTACGAGAAGTTCCAAACAACAGGAGTCTGGAGAAGGCGCGTTAAGGGCTGGACAGCGTGGTGGACGGAACGGCCGTGGCAGAAACAGCAACAGTGGCAAGAACCAGGACGACGTAAATAATAAAAGGCACTGGAAACCAAGGAAGTTCATGGGGACGTGCTACGGGTGTGGCAAGCGTGGCCACAAGAATTCCCAGTGCAAGAAGAAGGACGATGACGGAGAAGCCATGTTCATGACGCATGCGACGTGTGAGCAACGCGCGGAGGACGGTAGTTGGTTGATTGACAGTGGTGCATTGTCGCACATGTAACCCTACCGTGAGGTCTTTGACACCTAACAGGAGCTCGGCCGACCTATCGAAGTGAAGGTGGACGACGGCAAGATCATG
The DNA here is from genome assembly GCA_026184515.1 of Peronosclerospora sorghi. Lineage (NCBI taxonomy): Eukaryota > Oomycota > Peronosporomycetes > Peronosporales > Peronosporaceae > Peronosclerospora > Peronosclerospora sorghi. The sequence continues at coordinate 8,331,142 of CM047589.1, read as the reverse complement.
AAGGGCATTGGACATGGCGACGTCCGGATGGTGTTTGAAAGTGGAAAGGTTACAGTGAGCAACGTGCTCCATTTCCCAGGACTAGACCGACGTCTCTTGTCGGTGCCGAAGCTGACTTCGAAGGGATGGGTGACTAAATTCACGTCGGAGCAATGCACGATCATGAAGAAACGGCGTGTAGTAGCACGTGCTCTGCTTGTGGGCAACAGTTATGTGCTGCGTGGACATCAAGAGCGTGCTATGTTGGTTGAGTACAAGGATAATGAGAGTAAGTGGAAGTTGTACCATGCACGACAAGTCCATTCTGGGCATGAAGCGTACGTGCGCACACAACTAGCGACCACAGGGATTCCGGAGATAAAGAAACCTAGAGACCACCTGTGCGGTGGATGTGCGAAGGGCAAGATAACCGTCTCACCGTTCCCCAGCGAGTCCAAGACAAAAAAAAACTCAACCACTTGAGCTTGTGCACACGGATTTGATTGGGCCGATGGGTACCCGATCTACTGGTGGGTCGAGATACGTTGCGACATTTGTGGATGACTACTCGGGTAATGTGGAGCTGCACTTTCTGAAGACAAATTCAGAGGTGTACAAAGCGTTTATTGACTATAAGAGAAAAATGGAGAACCAGTGTGGAACAAGGCTGCTTCGCTTGCGTTCAGACAACAGCGGCGAATACACGAGTAAGCGATTCAAGGACCTGTGCCGACGACTTGGGATCGTTCACCAGAAGACTGTACCATACAGCCCGCAGCAAAATGGTGTAGCAGAACGTATGAACCGGTGGTTGGTTGAGAAGGCAAGGTGCTTGCTGCACTACAAGGGTGTGTAGCGTAAGTGGTGGGCTGAAGCCATGGCGACAGCAGCGTACTTGATCAACCGCACGTGCAAGAGAACTAGACCCGACCTGACACCTCATGAGATTGTGTTTCGTGTGAGACCGGACCTTTCACACCTGCGTGTGTTTGGATCGATGGGATACGCCCACATCGACTCGTCGCAACGGACAAAGATGGACGCCAAGTGTTTCAAATGCATGATACTTGGTTATGCAGACTACACAAAAGGATACAGTGTGCTCAACCTTGAGAACGGCAAGATGATGGTTAGTCGCAGTGTGCGACTAGACGAACGTGAAGTCGACGGCATCTACGACGAAGGACGGGAGGTTCCGTGGTCGAATCTCCATATCCCGGAAGACGACGACAACGATGATGACCGTGTTGAAGACTTTGTGGTACACAGTCCAGAACCGATGGACAACGACGTGGAGATGAATGAGCCGATGGAAGTGGAAGAAGAACATGAACCTGTGACGGCGGTAGTACCCAGTGGTGGACCGACGACGACGGCCACACAACATACACCGAAGCCACCAGTGATGTCGGACGCCATGGTGTTTAGACCAGGACCGAACCATCGAGTTTGTGGTGGAGTCAAGTTCGAAATCTAATACATTTGTATCGACAACCTGACCACCACCATCGTGCCCAGCCTTCCAACTTACGGGGGGGGGTACCCCGCGGACCTCCATTCGAAATCTGATCCGATCGTCCGCTGCTGGCAGACGACCGGTCATCATCCAGAGACACTCTGTACGATTCACTTAAGACCATCTCACCTTGTGTACCCATTGGAGTGGGCTAGTTACACACTCGGTGGATCGGGATCGCAGATCGATTTGATTCGGTCTTGAATATGAGACCGTGCTGGCTAAGTGTACCTAGGGAGGAACTCTTCACCCCAGGTACGTACAGACCAGAAACACTTCCGAAAGATAGATTCCAATAGGTAGATCGTCCAAACGATCTAGACCTGACCAATACGAAATAATAGAGGGTAGACCAATCAACCGGTCTAGCCCCTGACCAATATGAGAGAAGACCAAAACCGGTCTAAACTCCAACCAATGTTAAAATGAACCAATATGTCCACGTGAAGACCCAATATGCCCTTGAAACTCCACAAACGATATCTCCACGTAAAGACGAATCCAATGATTAGCACGTTCCAAACGTACTTGAGTTAAAGTGTCGAGATCGCCAAATCGTACTCCCGTCGAGGGACTTCCTGTGGCCAAAGTGCGCGTGCGGCGCGTCCAGACCGGGTATAATAGGCGAGAGGAGATAATTCAACCCTCTGCCCCCCCAAACACTCCGCGGTGGGCGGAGGCGACTAATGTACGTAAAAAGAAAAACGGCGACCCCTTGCTGTGGTATAGACCAAGACCAAAGGACTTCTACTTAAAAAAACCCTGCAACCAAAAAACTTCTACTTTTTTAGGCGAATCCACAACTAACCAATAATACTACCTCCCTATGGTCCCTAATGTACCCACACAAAATTATGTAAGATACAAAATGTCAGGTGAATCAACCAAGACCAGCGTTCTTGATACTCCTTGAATTTGATAGGCTAAAAAGCCCCCCCTTGTTTAGACCAATCCGAAATTCGACCAACTGCCTTGACCAAAAGTGACCAAATTTGTGGTACACTTCACCACAAGTTAGCGACCAGCTCCACGCACCTGTGGTGAAGTGTACCACAAATTTGGTCACAAGTTAGCGACCAGCTCCACGCACCTGTGGTGAAGTGTACCACAAATTTGGTCACTTTTGGTCAAGGCAGTTGGTCGAATTTCGGATTGGTCTAAACAAGGGGGGCTTTTTAGCCTATCAGATTCAAGGAGTATCAAGAACGCAGGTCTTGGGTGAGTCACCTGACATTGGGTATTTTACATAATTTTGTGTGGGTACATTAGGGGCCATAGGGAGGTAGTATTATTGGTTAGTTGTGGATTTGCCTAAAAAAGTAGAAGTCTTTTGGTTGCAGGGTTTTTCTAAGTAGAAGTCCTTTGGTCTTGGTCTATACCACAGCAAGGGGTCGCCGTTTGCTTTTTACGTACATTAGTCGCCTCCGCCCACCGCGGAGTGTTTGGGGGCAGAGGGTTGAATTATCCCCTCTCGCCTATTATCCCCGGTCTGGACGCGCCGCACGCGCACTTTGGCCACCGGAAGTCCCTCGACGGGAGTACGATTTGGCGATCTCGACACATTAAGTCAAGTACGTTTGGAAAGTGCTATTCACTGGATTGGTCTTTACGTGGAGATATCGTTTGTCGAGTTCACGGGAATATTGGGTCTTCGCGTGGCCATATTGGCTCATTTTAACATTGGTTGGAGTTTAGACCGGTTTTGGTCTTATTCGTATTGGTCAGGGGCTAGACCGGTTGATTGGTCTACCCTCTATTATTTCGTATTGGTCAGGTCTAGATCGTTTGGACGATCGACATATTGGAATCTATCTTTCGGAAGTGTTTCTGGTCTGTACGTACCTGGGGTGAAGAGTTCCGCCCTAGGTACACTTAGCCAGCACGGTCTCATATTCAAGACAGAATCATATCAATCTGCGATCCCGATCCACCGAGTGTGTAACTAGCCCACTCCAATGGGTACACAAGGTGAGATGGTCTTAAGTGAATCAGAACAAGTGTTTCTGGATGATGGCCGGTCGTCTGCCAGCAGTGGACGATCGGACCAAGTGTTTCTGGATGATGACCGGTCGTCTGCCAGCAGCGGACGATCGGACCAGATTTCAAATGGAGGTCCGCGGGGTACCCCCCCCCCCCCGAAAGTTGGACGGCTTTGCACGATGGTGGTGGTCAGGTTGTCGATACAAATGTATTCGATTTCGAACTTGACTCCACCACAATGGTGCGCGTGCCCGGATCACTTGGTGATCGTGGATATCACCGCGAGGTGTCATCAAAGATTGAATTTAAAGATTTGAATTTGGAATCGTTCTGGAGAGGGCGTAAGGAAAAGCTATCACCTTACGTCTTTGTTCTCGATAAAGATGTCGATGTCCGGTCTGGCCTGGTGGAGGACCATATCTGGATTAATAATGTTTTCCTCCCCAAAAGGGCTCCCACCGGAGCCGATCGGGACTATAGAAAGTCATGCTATAGTCCCGGAAAGGATCAGGACCTTGGTCCTGATCCTATGTATATGCATAAAAAAGTTGATGGAAAATCAAAAGACGAAAAATACTTGGAAGCTGATCAGAACAATCAGACCAACCTCCCCAAGGTCCCCAAGATACCCAAGATTCCCAAGAAAGGGTTGGGAATGCCGGCCGACGAAGACGACCTCGAAGAAAAGTCGCAGGTCGGAGATGGAGGCATCACTGAAGAAGACCTAAACACGATGTACTACATTTTTGAGCTGAAACGATTTGTTCGTTTTGACGTGGTCTTTCGGGTGTTGAACCTCCAGATCCCCGACCGTCTTCTCGGTCCCACTACCGAGCCGGTCCAGAGTGATCGCCCATTACTGTTGGTGAAAAACTTGGTGGCGATGTTGGCGGAGGTTGGCATTAAAATGCAGAACCCCGACTATGTCCAAAAACTATTTAATTTTGAGACTTGGAGGCTGAAATCGTCTATGTCGACGTTCCACGACCATTTGGTCCCACTGGTGGGGGCGGTTCGCCGCCCAACTCCCACCTCAGCAGTGAAGGTCGCTGAAGTCTCCACAGCTCTTGTCGACATTGGTTCTGATGACGAATCGGTTTATCAGTCTCCACCGGCCTCTAACAGCTCATCAGAGTTGGAGACCGGTGTCGAGCGGATAACCGTGGGGGTGGACCTTGCCCATCCTGAACAAAAAAGGGACATGCGGCAGCAAAGGGCTGCTTGCCAGTCGGGGCTCCAGCAACCCCCAGAGGTCTCAGTTCCGCAAAAGGAGGGTATCAACACGTTGCCCATGACTCCAGCTAACGTCCAAACCATGTTGAGACGATGATGGAACGTTTCATGGAAGAAGGGGTTTGACCACCTATGTGCCCACATGTCCAAGACCGGTATACCCGTCAAAGTGTCAATGTTGGCCGGGATGTGGATATGGAATCGGTAACATCTATGTATAAGCCTACTCGAAGTGATAAGCAAGTCGGCAAAGGGAAGCGTAAGCCGTAACCGTCCATACCGCGTATACCAAGCAAGACAAGTGACTGTGACATGGAGTCGGTCGGCGGTCTTGACGACCACTGTGGGTCAGATGGTACGGGCGCTGGCAAGCCACGCAAGGCTAACCTAGCCTCCACTATTGCTTACGACTTTGGATCTGCTGCGATTCCGCGCATCCGTATGGCCGCGACGACCGACCTCAAGGACTCCACTGGCAAGGATACTGATGAAGACCAGGCCCGGTCTTGGTTCGGTCGGGTCAAGTCTGCGTTCCTGCGAGACCAAACCCCGAAAAATGAAAGGTGTCTGATTCTCCGGGATTTGTTGAAAGGACCGGCTGCCAACTGGATCCAACAGTTAGGTCGGGATGTCCGGTCTGACTGGGACCAGCTATATGCAGAGTTTGAAGGGCAATATTGTAACTCCGGATTTTCGAGTGCCCACAAGTATCACCATATGCAGAAGCGGAGCGACGAGACACCGATAGAATATTTGCATCGGTTGAACATGGCTGCACTTCGTGCCGGCATAACAATTAAAGAGAATAACCCGCCGAACGGTGCTGATCTGGAACATGTGGGTCACTACATTAGTACCCTGGACGACAAAGAACTGGCGTACCAGCTTACTCTGCTGCGTCTTAGGGACGCGGGTGAAGTTGAACAGACTCTACGGACGCTACAGCAGTCGCGTAGCATGAGGGCGAAGAGTTCTGGTGGATCAGGTCGCTACCGATCCAAGACCCAGACCCAGACCGATCCGGTCAAGAGGCCCTGGACCAGACCGACCCGAGCGGTCAAGGCGATCGTAGCCGAAGACAGCACGGGATCGGAAGGGGAAAGTGGAAGTCAATCCAGCCAGGAGTCGTCGGATGAAGACCAGTATCGTTACGTCTATGTTGCGGGACCTGCCCCGAAGACCAGTTCGAAGTCCTACCAGGTAGACCGGAAGGGAAGGAACGGAAGCAAGTCCGATCCAGACCGACCTCGTCAGAAGTGCTCCCACTGTGGGTCGAGCAAACATGATGGTCCAAACTGCTGGAAGAAGATGGTGTGCAAGAAGTGCGAGAGACGCGGCCACCCGACTGACCACTTCCTCTTCGTATGCAAGTCATGTGGAGAGATCCACGAGGCGGCCACTGCAAGATTGAAGAATTTTTTTAACATGATACGCAAGTGGTACGTGCCGGACAAGCACGCGGGGATGCTGCCGCCGGACGCAGAAAAGATGTTAAACTATAACGCTCACCAGGTTGGAATCTGGATCGAGCCGAGCGTTCTACAGTTCACATCTATGCATATGTCGGCAAGGAGGATAAAACCGACAATACACGTTCTATTCCAAATTGCGTCGACCAAGACCATCCGGTCTACAGTCTGAAGACCGATGAGTACTCCCGGACGAAGGTGGTTATGCAGTTGGACTTGCTGCCTGGAGAATCCCGCGTATACTGGAAGTATCACGCGCCTGATAAATGGTTTAAGCAGGCGAAAGCCTGTGGCAAGATTAATAACCAGAGAGCGACGATGTTGTTCGACTCTGGAGCTGAAGTCTCTATAATCGACTCCGCCTTTGCTCGTAAGTTCGGATGTCGTATAGACGATACCCAGAGACAAGAATGCGTCGGGATAGGTGAAAACTCTTATATGACCGAAGGAAGAACGCGTGTGAAAATTACTTTGTCGGGATCGCTGGTCTACTTTTTCAGCGCTTGGGTTGGCAAGTTGGCTGGACAGGACGCTTTACTAGGCATGGATTTCATGGTCCCAGCTGGTATTCGCCTAGACCTGTCACATGGAGTGCTTACACTCCCGGATGAGGTCCAGGTCCAGTTGGCTGGTCGAAGACCTCTGTATGGTTCGTATACCGATCTGGTCCGGTGGGATCAAGACCTCACTATCCCAGTCGGTCGGTCTGCCGATACCCCGGTCGAGAAAGGTTTCCGTTCGAGGAAGTTATGGTTGACCAGGGGCGATCGGTGGGTCTCGACCTTCGTAAAGAGTGCTGGTCGACGTGATTTTGTCCGTGTTACCAATATCGGTGACAAGCCGCTTACACTGGACAATAACACTATTGTTGGTATGTGGTTAGCAGAAGGAAAGGTACCAAGGAAGATGGGGTTCGTCTCGATTGGGTCGAGGCGGTATGTCTAGTGGCAAAACCTGGCATACCAATCGACCACCGATCTTATCAGCGATGATGGGTCGGTGGAAGAGGATACGTCACCTTTAGTGGAAAGACCAAGTTATGTCACCCCAAAAAAGATGTTGGTCCGAAGAAAGGCGCCGCAGTCACCAGGAACGGTGGACCATCAAGTAGACGAGCCAAGGTTAGTCAACGTGGTGTCAGCACAAGACCAGGCGACAGCGGAGCAAGAAACGGAAGAAGGGGAACATGAAATTGCTAGGTCGGACCATGACGGTATTCCTAATCAGACCGATATCAGTGAAGGACAGCCCTTCGATCAAGACCAGGGGATTTCAGCCGGTCCAGATGGTCTAGGTGATATCTCCCCAGAAGATGAACAAGTCTGTATACATGAAGGCGGGGAACAGTACATTCAGGAGCTGGAAAGCCAAATGGCAGTCCTCCCTGAAGTGTCTGCCGACTCTCCCGAAGTTACAATGGATGATTTACAAGTGGGTGATCAAGACCTTAACAGTACAGACCAGATCGAGCAGTTGAAGAATATCATAAGGAAGAAAAGACATCTGCTGATCGGAAAGGTCAACGCCTTACCACCTGCAGCCCGTGGTGCGATTTGCGATATTGACGTGGGAGATGCCAAGCCGATTGCCCAGCGATGTCGACGCGTGGCGCCACAGTACCGTGAAAAGCTTTCTGATCTCATTAAAGGACTATTGGGCACCAAGATGATTAGACCGTCGACCTCGCCATGGGCCTCGCCGATCGTAATTGTTATCAAGAAGAACGGCGTTGACATTAGACTGTGCATCGACTATCGGCTGGTAAATCGGTTGACTAAACTCATGGTGTACCCGATGCCGCTGATTAATGATTTGTTGGAAGACCTGGACAAGACCTTGTGGTATTGTTCGCTAGATATGGCAAGTGGATTTTGGGTGGTCTCGATGACTGATCGAGCCCGTGAGATTTCCGCATTTGTGACACCGTTCGGTCTTTTCGAGTGGAATCGTATGCCGTTCGGTCTGAAGAACGCGCCCCAAATCTATCAAAGGCTGATAGATAACGCATTGTACGTTCACTTCAAGATCAAGACCGATCGGGACCCCGTTGAAAATTATGATGTGTTTAGAGAGGGTGAACCCGATCGGGAAAGAGGACCGTCTGTTCTAGGGAGGCGGTCGTACATTGACGACATTCTGATACCTGCCTCTTCATGGAACATCTGTGCGAGAAGGTTGAACGATTGTTGGGGACATGCGACCGCTGAAACCTATCTATCACTGCCGTGAAAAGTTTTTGGGGTATGTCCAAGGTCGCTTATTTAGTCCATATGGTCTCGAACAATGGTCTAGAGGCTAATCCCAAGGACCTGGATTCGCTGAGTAACCTCCAGTTCCCCAGATCGCTGAAGGCAATGCAGTCCTTCCTGGGAAGCTTGAATTATTATAGCCGATTCATTGAAGACTTTGCTATCTACGCGGCTGTGCTGTGCGAGCTCCGGGAAGTTTAGTATCATATGTTGCTCGAAGAAGACCGGGCAACTTTACAGGAGAGCGCCGACTCTGGTCTTGCTGCAGTTTGTCCGCAAGTGGAGGCCGAAGATCATATGAAGCGTGCACAGTTTGCCTTTGGTATGTTGAAGGTTAAGATGGCGACGGCACCGATTCTCAAGCATTTCGCTCCCGAAAAAGTGCCCACCATTATCATATATGCCAGTAAGTGGGCTATCTCGGCCACTTTAGTGCAAGATCACGATGGTGTGTATCATCCAGTCACGTTTACGAGCCGGACGCTAAAACCAAATGAAGTGAACTATGGAATTGTCGAGAAAGAAGTGCTGGCGTTGCTACGAATTCTGGATGTGTGTTACAACCTGCTGGTCGGCCGACCTATAAAGGTCCTGTCAAGACGGTCTACTTTGTCCTGGCTATTATCAGCCAATGGGATGGACGGACGTCTAGGCAGATGGTCGGCGGTCTTGTCGCAGTGGACCCTCGAGGTCGTTAAGTGCACCGGGGGCGAGGAAGAGATATTGGGCACATTAGCTGCCAGTATCACCCCTCGGTCTGAAGTGGACGAGGCATTGATAGCGATTGCCCCGAGGAAGCAACCTCGGCAGTCAGTTTCGAGACCGCCACCAACCGTCGACCATGATGAAGAGCTCTTGGTCTTAAGTTTTGACGGATCGACAAGTGTGAAGAAGAAGGTCGGCGCCTATAGTGCCATATTGTGGAAGTTGCCACAATGGTCTATAGTTGCAGCCGCTGCCGATTTCACGCCGGATATTACTGTTAAAGAGGCGGAGTACCGAGGTCTACTTCTATGTCTGGACCTGCTGTCGTCGCAAGAGAAGGGGCGAGTCATCATATGTGGTGACTCCAACCTAGTGATCAGGCAGATCACCGGAGAGATCGACTGCAAGGCTCCACGACTACGGACGCTAAATGATCGAGTAATGAAGGCATTGAAGGACCACCCCAACCACGAGCTATTGCACGTGAAACGGGACTGGAACAGAAGCGCCGACTACCTCGCGACCAACGCCATGCAAGACCAGACCGGGGCTACGATCACCGAGAAGGCCGTTCTGGATGAATTGATGAATATAAACAGGCCCCCAGAAGTGATCGGACCCAAGAACGCCCCAGTCCATGTGCATGTGATGGTCGCGGCTAGATCGAAAGCTCAGAAGTCTCGCCGACCGTTCCCGAAGGAAAGTTTGAACGAATATGCAGTGCAACAGTTAAGGATGGAACGGATCCTCAAGGCGCAGGACGAAGAAGAATGGATTGTGAATTTGAAGACCTACCTGCGCGGTGAACTGTCCAAGTTGACGAAAGATCAAGCGAAAGAGTGCATCAAGATCGCGGATATCTACGAAGTGGATGATAATGGAATATTGTATTACTGCCGCGATGACGACCAAGGCAGTGCAGACCGGGACCGATTGGCGAAATTAGTGATCCCCGAGTTGCTGCAGCTGGATGTCCTTCATCACTATCACGTGAGTCTAGAAGGGGGACATCAGGGTATAGGCAGGACCTATCACAAGATCAGGTCCCACTTCCACTGGAGAGGTCTTTTCCGCAGTGTGCAGAAATATGTGGGCTGTTGCACAGATTGCGAGACCGGAAAGGGTAGACCGGTAATCAAGGGGCAATCGCCCGGAAATATCGAAGCTACCTACCCTTTCCAGGTCATAGCGATGGACCATATACCGTCGCTGCCTAAATCGACATATGGCAACACTGAGCTGCTGATCTGGGTAGACCTGTTCACCGGTCTAGTTATTGCGAAGGAAAGTGCATCTCGGTCTGCGGAGCAGATCGCCCAGAGCTACGAAGAATGTGTGCTCCGAAGATTCGGCGCCAGCGAGGTCATCAGGCACGATCGGGAACCCGGTTTTATGGCCGAGGTGTTCCGGTCGTTCAATAACATGCTGGGCCAGAAACAGAGTGCGACGATGGCATATCGTCCGCAAGCAAATGGATCGGCGGAACGCATGGTGCAGACCATAACGAGGGCGATCAAGATGTACGTTGCTGATCCAGACCAGCGAGATTGGGACGAGTATGCAGAAAGGCTGGTGTTTGCACTCAACTCGTCGACCGATCGGGTCCGAGGAGAAACGCCTTTTTATCTGGCATATGGATGGGACCCTCGGTCGACATTGGAAGCTGCGATACCTATCGGTTGCACCCGGACCCGTGATCGCGATGCTCGACGCTGGCGCATGCAGGTCCAGAAACACTACCAGCATGCAAAAGAAGTCGTCAACGAAAAGCTGCGTCAGGCCACACAAGACCGGGTAGACCGGACCAATGACCAGGTCCGACCCCACGGTATAGAACCAGGGGCGAGGGTATGGCTATACCGAGACCGAGTGAAAGAGGGATATGCGAAGAAGCTGGCTTACATGTGGCACGGCCCTTTCCGTGTTGCCGAGCTGATCGGTGAGCACGCTGCCCGTCTAGTAACTGGTACAGATTACAAGGTCTTCCCGATCGTGCATTTGTCCAAGTTGAAGCTGGTCCGAGAATTTCCGGATCGACCCAAAACTCCCTGTCTGGTAGACGAAGAAAAAAGATTTGATTTCGATGAAGCGTTACTGCCGGAGGACAGTTGGGAACGACCATTAGAGGAAGACGAGTTTGAAGTGGAGAAGGGCTTGGATGTTCGGTCGACCAAGAAGACCAGGTTCGGTCGGACTCACCGAGAGTACCTGGTCCGATGGAAGGACCATGATGAATCAACTTGGGTCGACGAGCTCGACTTGAATTGTGGGGATCTTCTACGAGAGTTCTAACGAGAACGAGTCAGTCGTAATCGCTTCGCAGTGATGCAGACCCATGAAGACCAAGACCGAGACACGCAGTAGCATCGGTCAGTCTAGACCGGTGTGAAGATGTGGAAGGTCCGGAGTTGATGTGAAATTGTGATGAACTGTGACGAATTGGAGTAGCGGAATGACGAATGTGATGACTATTTTCGTGATGGAGGTGGAAATGTTTACGATAACGTGTTCGGTGCAACAATGGAGAGAGTGGTAAAATTAGCTCAAGTGATTTGACGATTGGATATATGAAAAGAAATGATGACATGTATTACGAGTTATATGCTCGACTACCTACGCCTTCACTTGCTATCGCCCCACAGACGGCCGATGACCATCAACGGATGATTTTCCACTTGATCCTGAAACTGGTTACGCCAGGGGTCCTTCCGGCAAAGCTGGACCAAAGCATCCTTGAGGTCTGCGACCGGCTCAGCGCAATCAAGACCGGGGTACCATGCACTGTCGTCGGCCAGCAGTATGGTCTTCTCAACGCGACGCCTTGGCATGTGGAGTAACACCGGGTACAAGAACACGTCGACGTCACACTCGCGAGCTCGGATCCCGTCCAAAATGTACTGGCACAGGGATTGCCAAGCCTCGCCCGCTCGAATTCGACGTCGCTTGCGCTTGCTCTGGAACGTCGCAAGGCCCGGATATTGTCGCACCCGGTCGGGAGGAAGCACCAAGTAGTGGGACGCTTTCCAAATTGCTTGGCCGTGGATCCTGTAGAAATTCTTCACCCGGCCTAGCAAAGTGCCGATCCATGGAGTCAAGTGGAACACAAGTCCTATCTTGGAGTGCTCGAAGATTTTCCATGGTTCATCGCCGTACAGGCGGGAGATCTGCGCCGACGTAATCAGGTCCGACCTCCATGCAGACGCGGCAGGGGTTTTCTTAGCCGGTGGAAAAAGCCAGGAGTCCGGACGAGATAAAGACCGGGCCAGAAGGCGCTTGATCAGGGTAGACCGGCGTAAACAGCCGATTTGCCCCGACGACCACGGCCAAGTAACTTCAAACGTCCGCGGTGGAAGGGAGCTGGTGTCAACCGCCATGTTCTTCAATAAGGCGTACTTGTGAAGCCCGGATGTCCAGGGGATAACCGAAGGCGCCGGCGTCGCCGATGTCGATACTGGTGCAGCGTCACTTGGCAGACCGGTCTTCTGCTCTGACCCCATTGTCGACGCCACTTGGACGAAACTGTCACGCAAATTCGTTTGTGTTTGGACAAGATGGGGATCATGAACTCGGAATCGCCGGAACCTTCGCTGTAGTCCTCCTCAGACGAGACCCCTGTGTGCTGTATGCGACTTGCAGTACGGCGCGAGGGAGCTCGAATTTCCGAGGGGCTGTAGATGTCGTCCATATCCGAGTCCGAGTCCATGAGAAGCGCCTGTGTCTTGGCTCGCTTATGGGACACTGCACGCTTCCCTCCGATTCCGGGTCCGCGCGCAGTTCCCCGCGCCCTCGAGATACTCGGCGCGTCCGCGCGCTTCTTTGACTTTGGTTTAATTTCAGACTGCTGAATATTAGCCAATGAACGGTGTCGGTCTTGGTCCTGCTTCAAGCGGTCTTGGTCTTTCCCCGAGGCGACTAAGGTTGCCGATGCGGACCAATATACTCTGGAGGAAGCAGTCGAACACGGAGGTAGCAAGTTCATCAAGCGCTGGCGGCACTGGTCTAGTGCCACCTGACGACGACCCGACTCTTGCGTCCAAGCGTCGGACCTGTCTTGACAGGACCGGACCTTACCGGTATGGTCTTGAATCGCAATTTGCAACTAGGCAATGCGTCGCGCGAGGTCGTAGCCTTGCATGCACAGTGAAGTCGCGTCAAACTGTCCGTCCAGCTGCTGCCGACGAACAAGTGCAAGTTGATCCCGGAGATGGGACTGATGAGCCTCCAGACGGGACAGCTCATGGCGCGCGCTTATCAGCTCCTCCAAAATGTGTCGAAGATGGTCAGCGTGACCGTCAGACTGCCTATCAGCATCGACCAAGGTACCTATTGCCTATACTATGTTGGGAGAGATGAGAGCTGAAGACAAACGAGGGTCAAGAAGAATACAAGATAAAGATCAAAGATGCGCACCTCGTGTTGCCTGGTGGGCCACCTGGGTCCTGAGACGCGTGTTCTCTGCAATCATATCCTTCATTCGCGTGTCGGCTTCAGTCTGACACCCCTCCGATGTTTGAAGTGCATGAGAGTTACGTGGGCTGTCAGACCGAGCCGACCGGACAGGCGAAGCAAGGTGGGGCGACTCGGCGAATAGAGTTTCTGCAAGAACGACAAGAACAAGCGTCAAAGGGAAGCATAAGAAGATCAAGTGCAGTAAAGGCAGTACCTGACGCAGGTGTCGAAGATGTTTGGTCCATGGTGAAGAAGTGTGAGTGACCAAGGTCCAGTTGGTCAAGTGATGGGTGAGGTCAGACCGTTATCGTTGTGCGACACGGTAGGACTCAGGGGCGGCTGTGGTGAAGTGTATCACAAATTTGGTCACTTTTGGTCAAGGCAGCTGGTCGAATTTCGGATTGGTCTAAACAAGGGGGGCTTTTTAGCCTATCAAATTCAAGGAGTATCAAGAACGCTGGTCTTGGGTGAGTCACCTGACATTGGGTATTTTACATAATTTTGTGTGGGTACATTAGGGGCCATAGGGAGGTAGTATTATTGGTTAGTTGTGGATTTGCCTAAAAAAGTAGAAGTTTTTTGGTTGCAGGTTTTTTTTAAGTAGAAGTCCTTTGGTCTTGGTCTATACCACAGCAAGGGGTCGCCGTTTGCTTTTTACGTACATTAGTCGCCTCCGCTCACCGCGGAGTGTTTGGGGGCAGAGGGTCTGGACGCGCCGCACGCGCACTTTTGCCACCGGAAGTCCCTCGACGGGAGTACGATTTGGCGATCTCGACACATTAAGTCAAGTACGTTTGGAACGTTCTATTCACTGGATTGGTCTTTACGTGGAGATATCGTTTGTGGGGTTCACGGGCATATTGGGTCTTCGCGTGGCCATATTGGCTCATTTTAACATTGGTTGGAGTTTAGACCGGTTTTGGTCTTATTTAGTATTGGTCAGGGGCTAGACCGGTTGATTGGTTTACCCTCTATTATTTCGTATTAGTCAGGTCTAGATCGTTTGGACGATCGACATATTGGAATCTATCTTTCGGAAGTGTTTCTGGTCTGTACGTACCTGAGGTGAAGAGTTCCGCCCTAGGTACACTTAGCCCGCACGGTCTCATATTCAAGACAGAATCAGATCAATCTGCGATCCCGATCCACCGAGTGTGTAACTAGCCCACTCCAATGGGTACACAAGGTGAGATGGTCTTAAGTGAATCGGACCAAGTGTCTCTGGATGATGACCGGTCGTCTGCCAGCAGCGGACGATCGGATCAGATTTCGAATGGAGGTCCGCGGGGTACCCCCCCCCCGTAAGTTGGAAGGCTGGGCACGATGGTGGTGGTCAGGTTGTCGATACAAATGTATTCGATTTCGAACTTGACTCCACCACACACCACTGCAGGTAACTAACAGTAAGGCAAGACGACGAGAGCTGACGAGTACTCATCAAGAACCAAGTGGCCAACTACGACTGGATGACCGCCCGTACAACCCCGGTGACAACAGCATCGTTCCCTACGACGACTCACTAGTGAGTGGGAGTGAATGTGACCGTAGTGCAAAGCGCCCACGAGTCGATGATGATGACGTACTGTATGAAGTAGCTCTTGCGGCCCAGGACACACCACGAACATACAAGGAAGCTGTGACTTGTGACGAGAAGGAACAGTGGCTTGGTGCAATCGACACCGAGTTCGAAGCCCACGAACGGAACCGTAGGTGTACAAAAGTGAAGCGGGAACCGTGGATGAAAACGACTAAGACCAAGTGGGTGTTCGCAAAGAAGCTCAACGAGTTGGGAGAGATCTTGCGATGGAAGGCCAGACTGGTATCTCTGGGCTTCCTGCAGATCTACGGTGTGGATTTCTTTGAGACGTACGCTGCGGTGGCGTGCATGAGTGCCATCCTCATGCTGCTATCATAGTGCTGTTCACTTGGATTTGTGATTGAGCAGCTTGACGTTGACACAGCGTTTCTGAATGCACTACTGGAGGAAGACGTATACATCGAGATACCATAGGGGATGGACATCGACGGTGACTATGTGCTCAAGTTGAACAAGGCTCTGTACGGACTTAAGCAGGCCGGTAACGCATGGTACAAGACGATACACACTGCGCTACTCGAGTTGGGATTCACCGCCTGTGCCGGCGACGCCTGCATCTATGTGAAGCAAGTTGGCGATGACCTTGTGTACCTGTGTCTTTACGTGGATGATATTGTGGTGGATGCGCGAATAACTAAGCTTGTGAACGATGTGAAGAAGGCGATCGCATCACGTTTTCGCATCAAGGAGCTGGGAACTGTGAAGTATCTTTTGGGCATGGGAATCGTGTACGACAGTGATGCACGGACAATGAGCATCACGCAAACACAGTATATCAAGAGCGCTGCGGAGCGTTTCAACCAGCAGAACTCACGTGAGACTATTAACCCGTGTGACCAGAGCCTGAAGCTCTCGATGGCCGACAGTCTCAAGACCGATGATGAAAAGGCCAAGATGAAAAAGAAGCCGTACCGTTCGCTCATTGGGAGCCTGCAATACGTGGCACTGTGCACCAGACCAGACATAGCGTACGCTGTCTCACATTTGAGCCGATTCATGGAGAAGTATGGTGTGAAGCATTGGAATGCAGCAATAAAGGTCCTACGCTATCTGCACACAACCCACGATCGAGGCATTAACTACATCGGGGAAAGGGTGAAGCGCAAGCACCAGTGGCATTTTGCGATGCCGACTGGGGGAACAACCTCGACTACAGACGCTCTGTCTCAGGTGTGATGATCATGATGAATGGTGGCCCTATTGTTTATAAGTCAAAATACCAACGCACGGTGGCGTTAAGCTCAGCGGAAGCAGAGTACCTGGCGTTGAGCATGTGCACACAGGAGGTGATTTGGGTGCGGATGATGATGAAGGATCTCGGATACGAACAAGCAGCACCAACCCAGGTGTGGGAGGACAACCAAGGCGCGATCGCGCTCGCGCACAACGCAGGCTACAACGCACACAAGAAGCATGTGGACATCCGTCACCACTTCATCCGCGAGAAGGTGAACGATGGGCAGATCAAGATAAGCTATGTGGAGACGCAGTATCAGCTGGCCGATATTCTGACGAAGGCCCTCGCCAAGAAACGATTCAAGTTCCTCCGTGACCGCATGAACATCTAGCCACGCCGAGCTAAGGACGATCGACAGTGAGTGGGAGTGTTGACGAGCACTGCCGACCGTGTACTGTCTATGACAATTGATTCGTGTATTAACAACATAACCACCTCGAGAACATTCTAGAATGTTCGTCGAATCGTGTAGACTGTTCGTACACGATCTAGAACATTCTAACTGAGATACTGTAGGGAGCAACGTAGGTAAGAAACGATAACCAAATAATCTCACTCTCCAATTTTACGCGTGTCGAACATAGCTAGCCTAATATGAAAAATGTACCAGATGTTGAAGTTATGGTAAGCTTCCATCTGTTGAGTAGTATACATTTCTTATTGTTGAAAGGTGTTTCCGTCCATCGTAGCACAGTAATGTAGAAAACTCCGAGTCGTAGATGCTTGATAACAACACTAATATACCGAAACCGTCTCAAGTCAATATCTCTACAACCAATTAAAGCTAGGTTGTGAGAATGGCACCCTTAGATAGATCGTAGTGTGTAGGAAGTTGAATGAACCAGGGACTTGTTAAATGGAATGTGTATTGAGAAGTGATTAGCTAGCCTAACATGAATATGCATAAGGAGTTGAATGTATCGTAAACCTTCAACAGCTGTTGTGTTACCTACATTACTTTCAGTGCAAAAATAGGCATACTCAGAATCGAGTACGATACCGTATTTTAGCAACTAAAAAGTAAGAACTACAAATTGCCAACTAAAACAAATAGTCCTACCTAATTTCAGTAATTAAAGTATGTAGACTATTTTTAACACTTATGCGTAACTAATAAATGTGTGTACTGAGTGAGAACCGAGTACTTAATACACTAATTATGCTACTAATAAGAACGAATCCATGTAGTCCGTCATCCACTTAAAAACCTCGTGAGGTTTTTTCAGTTATCTCGTCGCCACACATTGAGTTTGCCATGTGCCTCAGCCCTCTCTATAACCTCCTGCTCTTTGCCACTCTCGTCGCGAGCTGCACCGGATCGACGAGCGAAGATACAAACGCCAAAAATAAGAGCGTCGTGGCTCACGATCTTCGAGCGGAAACAAGTAGTGCCGAGGAAAGAAATGGGGCCCAAGCGATTCTCACAATGCTTGAGACCTTGCCTGACGACGCCATGAAAGCTAAGAGAAAGGCTGTTCTGAACACTAAGACCATAATTTCAAGGGATGATGCACTTGATATTAAGGGAATCTTCTGGAACGCTCTTAATAAGCGTGTGTATTTTCCGAACAACCGAGAGTTCGAGGAGTTTCCTGAGAACGCAAAAAAATATATAGAGACTGTTTTTCGCGATGTTATTACTGCAGACCTAGAAATGATAGAGCGGCTACAAAAATGGACGCAGTGGATATACTCCCAAATTCGAAACAGAAAACGTGCGTCGTACGGGAAAAAATTCCAAAAGCTGGACCCGCTACTCAAGCGAGTTCAGGAAGCGGAAATCGACGACTATCTGGTCCATTTGGTTTTGCCAACGTTGTGGCGTGATTTTATAAAAGAGAAGAAGCTTTCGGGACTTGATAACGTGCCAACTTTGTATCATCTCAACCCCGAGTTGCAAGAAGAGTATAAGCGTGCCTTTTTCATCTATGTATACGAAGATGCGGACAGAGCGATCCAGTTTGAAAAATTGATTCAGTGGCTACGTCTCGACCCTAAGAGAAAAGAAGCCCTGGCTCAAAAACTTGCTGATTTCGAGGACCCTCCTGTAAAACGAGCCCGGAAGACAGGCGCATTTGTGGAGTAACTTCCTTCAGTTTGGAAGATCGTGAGCCGCCTTTTGAACCTTTTTGTATTTCCAAATCAAAAAAGAAAGAGTGTGTTTGTCCATAGTGTCCCTGAGACCGATAAAGCTGTGAGAAGAATTGACACTAACTCAAGGAATCCACTGAATTTGCATGGCCTCACGCAAATAACCAGGTTAGAAACACTTTTTGATTGTTGCCACATTCCTCTGAACTTTTTAAAGGTTTTCTTGATGTCGTTTAGTTACTGTCGTTTCTATAGCGTTGGCAACCGCTTGTTGGAGTGATGAACGATAGTTACCAGACGTGTGTTCTTTGATTGGCGCGACGGACGATGGACTCGAGATAGGACGTGTACACATTAATGCAGTGAATGGACCTCAATTTTTTGAATCTGAGAGTCTGCAATAATGTGTTGAGTGTGCTTAATGCCCACAAATTAGGCTAGTTACGCAGATCAGAAAGTTTACATGCGACTGTCGCCTCGCTCCTATTTCCAATAACAAATAGACTTTACTGCGCAGCATCAA